>QLOI01002291.1:0-108029 GCA_003313605.1 Tuber umbilicatum | reverse complement strand
CACTCCCCCTCCCCCTCCCTCTCCCTTTCCTCCTCTTGCATGGCCACCACGATATCTCCCGCTTGCCAAGGGTGATCCCACACCTTGCGGTTGCAAAAAGGGTATCTGCCATTAGCAGGCTCGGTGGTCTCGTCTTCTTCATCTGCTTGACCTGAGCGTGCCTCCAAGACCATGAGGTCAAGTGCATCCTTGCAGTTGTTGCCAAGGACCCAGGATCAGATGTCATCATCTTTACATAAGAAGACGAGCTCTCTGAGCTAGAGGGGCTAAGAGGACACCTGACATAGCGATCGTGCGCCCTGACTAGTAGCCCTGATGAGATAACGGCGGCACACCATTTCCTACTCCACACGTTGCCCCTTGATTACCCCTCACACATTCTCTATGCTAGGTGATGTAATGACCACCCAGGCGATTCCCCGGTCAGAGTTGGCGGCATACTACGGGTATCCAAGGAAGGGATGGCCACCCTCCCGGGCCCCTGTCCAGCGAACAATGTGGATTTGTATCGCCCGTGGGCAATAATCAGACCAACTCTCGGGTTGAGCTCCTTACGAGTTGTGTTAGCGCTAGTATAACGGAAAATAGATCTGGGGGAATACCTACTGCGAGGTTGGCCGACCTCCGCCACCACTACCACCTATATGGAACTATGATTGTTCCGCATCTAAAATTTTGTGCCCCTGTCATCGAACTTGATCCGGATTTGGTGTTCGACTTCCGCAACGTCATCAGCCCAATAGTTAGTTTTAACGTACTTGATCAGATCGGCAATGGGAGGAAAGGAGCGATCAAAATTCAAGACTGAGTCCAAATAGACGCCAGTCTCGCGGTGAGGATCCGCAGAGCGCTCCGTCAGGCAGGCCCGAATCTCCTCGTACCAAGCTCTGTTAAGGGCAGAGGTGGAGTGAGGTTTCTGGAACGTACACCAGCTTTTGGCATAAGCTATTTCGCCATAGCGCCCCTTGATTAAAGGATGATAGTTGGTTTAGTTCATTATAATGAATTCATAACTAAGACCTTGGTTACATACTGGGAGTCCTTAACTGCAGGTTCGAAATGCGGGTTCTCAACTACTTGGTTACCAGTCCCACTTTTGATATAAAAGGTTAGATCTATTGGTTAGACATAAGAAGGCGGAGAAGAATTGGGAACCATGTCTCTGATACCAGTCATCGAGCACGAGGACTCTTCAGGAGTTCTCTTTGCTGGGGCTGGGTGACTTGAATGGGCTGTTTCTGAACCTCACATCTTCTAGCAAGGGCTGCGGGACGAGTGCCTTTCTACCGTTTTCTCTGCTGGGGCTGGGTAATATGACGCCGCTGTCTTCGGACCCGATGTTAGGCATATCCAATTCTAACACCCCCCTCTGGCCCCGGTGTAGGGCCCCGACGTCGTCTGCAGTACCGTGTGAAGTTGCTAGTCATCAGCAAAAATCGCGTAATTGGCAGCATCCTCATAACACCTTATACGTTGTCACCGTCCGGCCGTCCGGAAGGTGTTCGCAGGATATATGAGAGGGATAGTGTGCACTGCTCATGGAACTGGAATCCAGTATATGATACAAATGATGTCTGCGTGAGCGGAATAACCTGCCGAATCAGAAAAGAATCATGCGTCACGTTGACCGACTACTATTAAGTTATAGGTCTGCAAAACGGACGGGAGTTGAGGGGACGTAGCGGCAAGCCCATTCTCGCTAGGCAAATTAAAGAAGCGATGGAGGACTAAGCCTACCGACTTTGGTAAAGATAATGCAGTCATGCCTCTGTGTTGTCACCGTTGTCTGAAATTGAGACTGATCACCTCAATGGCAGAGGAACAACTGGTATGTTCGCATTTGGGCGGCATACTCAGACTAAGTTCATATGGCAAAGGCATTGTTTACTTCCGACTGGTGGAGTCTAGCACACCCTCAGGAAGACGGAGTAAAATTAGGTTGAATAACCAGAAGCAAGAAATTATTCAGGGTCTATGAGTGTTCGCACTTAAGATTGATAAGACGTAAGAATAGTAGGTGTCGTGGAGGAACTTAGTTAGTATAGGTATTAGATGTACCGGCTGCGGAAACTCACGCGAGATATCATTATAAGAGTTCCTCCCCCCGCCATTAGACAGACAGCAACGGAGAAGAGATCTTATCAATATCCCAAGTTAATACCTGCACTTCATACTCTTAGTTGTTTTAGCGAAACAAGTATTAACAATAAAATACGACGCCTTCCTGACACGACTCCGTTAATAAACATTAAAACACTTAACCTTACTCTACTAAGCTCCTAGTTGGGTACCCGTAACACCCGACTCCTCTCCGCAGGGGTTGTGGGACCGGTCCCGCTCGTGGGTTCTTTCCGCTAGGGCTGGGCAACGTCACGGGTCTGTTTCAGGACTTTGCTTCCTTTGGCAGGGACAGCAGGATGAGTGCCGCTAGGGGGTTCTCTCTGCAGGTGCTGGGCGACATGATGTGGCTGCAACTGGACCTTGCTTCTCTCGGCAGGGGCGGGGCCACGAGTTCCTCGGAGCTATTCTTTTCCCTAGGGTTGGACAACGTGATCGGGGCGGCCCAGGACTTCGCTTTCGCCAGATTGGGTGGCCGGATGAGCGATTCTCTGGACATCAATTTCCTTAGTGGAGGTGGCTGCTTGACCCGGCTCTCAACTTCAGCTGGTGGGGTTAGGGCGGTGTCATGTTATCCTGCTTGGATCTTACCATCGTCGTGTTCCCCAGTGGGGCATTTGCCTAACCTGTGCTTACCTTCTCCACCTAGCCCGGTGGGATGTTGGTTTCCCCACAGTGCTCTTTCGTAGGGGCGGATGGTAGGAAGCTTGGACGGACAGAACATGTTAATAATTTTCAGCTGTGCATGATCAGGATACAGCTTACCTTGGAGTCTGGGTGGTGGTTTTTTGTGGGTTCTTCGGCACCCTTTTGTTTTGTAGCTGGTTCACGTGCTGTGGTTCTGACTAATCGTCATAACACCAGGTTTCTCACTCGGTCTCAACCTGGGCCACTCAGAGAGTACCCGCCAGCTCATCATGACTTGCCAGCTCAACGTCACTAGTGGCTCAACAGTGTATTTTGTGACTTACCATTGTGGCTTAATATAAAATAGTGGCTTAACACAATATTCTTGGTTATAATAATAATATTATAATACAATCAAGTAAGTCTATTGTGAAAAACATTAATAGCTTAATCTGCATTTATTTTCCCATCTTTTACTTTTTTTTTGATCCCTGCAACTATGAGTTTTGCTATTTTCTTTTTATAGGCTTGAGTATTCTGGTTTTATTTTATATATAGTCACATCTCATCTACTAGTAACTTTTGCTCAGCATGTACCATCTTTCTCTTAGCATTACGAGCTATCTGTAACTGTTTTTCTGCCTTCCCCAAGTCAAGATCCTCACAACCTTTTGCCATCTGACGACCATGGGAAACAAGTAAAACACCGTCCTTTTGAATGTGCCTTCTGTTTTGTGCCTTTCGTCTCACAGATCTTGCTTGTTTAGCAGCTCGTGTATTCTGCATGTGCTCCATTGCTAAAGCCCCAGACTGGGCCTGAGCAAGCCCTCCTTGTAGTACCTTTTTTAACTTCTTTTGAAACATTAGTGACAGATGTCTTGCATCATCTTGGAATTCTGTGCTCATTCGTTTTAGGATGAGGACCGCTAACGGAACTGTTGGTAAGGATGCTCTTGGTGTTGTACTTGAAGTATTTATAGATGCCGTCATCTGAGCCTCTCGTAGTTTTGATGTAACTCTATTCGGATCATAAAGCCCAGTAGCCTCAAAAGCTGATTGGATCGTTAATGAGTTAAAGGTATGCTGTCTGATAGAATCAATGTTGTCCAGGAACTCTGTTTTATCAAAGCTACCACATCCAGTAAGGGTTGCAGCTTCTACTGCCTCAGCATGGTAAGTCTTATATGGATGAAAAACCACAACATCAAGGGGTTGGAGGGGATGACTTGTATGAGGAAGTAAAGAGAAGACAATAATCTTATGTCAATCACAATATTCGATAAACTGCTTCGTACAGTAAGAACCAGATCGATCAAGAAGTAGGAGATGCTATGTACCTACCTTCTGCTGCTGGAAAAGTCCTCAAAATGTTAAAGCCACATCATTGACAATTGATCATTGCTGTATCCCGTTTCTGTTCCGATAAGTTAATTACTTGGTATTGAGGTTGTATATACCAGGGCTCCTGGTGAATGACACCAGGAATAATAACAAGAGGTGGTAGAACTACTCCATCTCCACTAATTGTTTCACCAACTGAAATAAGTTCTCAGTTGGTTAAACTACCTAAGTATGACTGCCGTGAGAGATCTTGAGTAATGATTCACCGGTTACGTCCTATGCCAATTCTAAAGCTAGTTTCGTCAAAACCACAGCAGTCAACAATTTCAATGCTATTCTTCTCCCCAATAGTCTTAAATCTTTAAAACCAATCTTGTATCTCGTCAGGCTGATCCTCATTCTTTCTGTCACTATCAATAGTACGTTGCTTTCGAATAGTGTGCTCTGGATAACGACTTAGGAACCTTTGAGCCCTGTCCTCACCAACAACTGGTGCTGGAAGTAGTTGTGTATGTGCAGTTTTCAGAATTGCGTTAGCTCAACCTGAAAGCATTAGTAGAGGGCACTTGTTCCTGTTGCATCAAGGCGATAAAGATATTGACCAACAGCTGATTCTTAATCCTCGGAGAGTTTATGGTTTGTTACTTGTCTGTGTTCCGTCGATGGAATCCCCTGCCAACGTCCTCGGAGTTGTGAAACTGGAACTTCGTACTGTTGTGCCAGTGCCATAAGGTTTGGTTTCTCATGTTCTAAGCCGTCTAATGAACGCAGAGCAGCCTGAATTCTCGTCTCCGTATCCTTGTATGGCTCGACCCATTGGCTGGGGAGCTTAATCGTAGGTGGACCTTGAGGTATAATAGTGATTGAGCAGCTAATATTAAAGATTGGTCAAGAAAGATTGAATTAAACAAGGAGAACTTAAAAATAAGATACTTGTAGATATCCTTCAAGCTATAACTTTAAAAAATTTCCTTAAGTTGAAACTACTGTACATATCTATTAACTTTAGATAAATGAATAAATATTTGTCGCATAGAAGCTATAAATCTGAATATTATTCTTTTGCTATAGGTATAGATCAAAGATCAGAAGTAGCAATATTCTATGCAACTACAAAGAAATAAATGTCTAAGCTAAATGGTAATATTCCATTGAGCTATAAAGTAATTAATATATTTAAGCACGGGAATAATATTCTATTGATCCATTAAGAACTTCATGTTGGAGTTCAATGAAAATATTATTCGAAGTCTATTGAGCAATAAAGAAATAAATGCAGATAAGTAGAATCACCAGGTTCCATTGAACTACAATACAACTATAATACAATTATAAACTTATAAAATGGTACCAGAGAGCAATACTATGGGAAGCCACAAAATACTTTGCTGAGCCACAAATGATGTTGAGCTGACAAGTCATGTTGAGCTGGCAGGCACTCTCTGAGTGGCCCATGTTGTGACGATTGGTCACAACCTTGGTACAAGGAGTAAAAATTAATAATTTGAATGTTGGGGGAATCAGAATGTAGGGATCAGGTTAGTAGCGGTGGAGGGGTGGATGTGGCGGAAAAATCAAAGAAGAGTGTTGTGGTGAAGCAGAGATAAAAGAGGGATGTGACGGTGATGAAGGGAAGTGATGAAAGATAGCCATGGGCAGTTTCTTATTGTTGAGCCATATAGGGTGAGAACCTACTAGAGGGGGGGGGTAGACAAACAAATCCATGACGCCAAGATGTCAGTTCATGTTGCGGGCGTTTTTCAAAGGCCTTGCAGACTAAGCTTTCTGCTCATGGGGAAAGATTACCAAATGGTTACTAATTGTTTGGTCTTTGTCTATATAGATAGTATCATTCTAAACCGACAATGGCGGATGTATGCGCATTCTTGTTGTACCTGCAGCTACGTTCATGAAAGAAGCTTTTAAGCCGCGCACTAGTGGTGCTGCCAACGGGCGTCGACTACCCAACCCTAACCGACCCGTACCATATTAATCTTCAAGTTGTAAGGCGTAGTGCACTGTCTCCAAGCACAGAGTTCTTCAAGTTCCATGCTACACAAAAGTCTCGATGCGGAGGATATTATATGCAGAAAAACACCACGCGGATACATCCGCAGAGCCGACGTACAGTTTCCTGTCAATTCCTACAATTGAAAGATTATTCACGGGCTAACATGGATATCGATTGAGTCCCATCCAATCCTTTACTCAAAAGCTTCAGCAGACCCCTGGTCATTACTGGGACCACTATTACGTCTGGTGACCGATGTGGGTACCCTCGTATGTATCTGATATTTAGCTGAGGCGTTCTGGCGAGCGACATCAGATACAGCTTCTTCGTGAATGTCAGAGCGCACTCTCAGTGCCCGGGGTTTCCCTCCTCGCGTCGTGCTCATCCCTTTAACAATGTACTTGGAGATCTAATTGGTCCTGGTCCACTGGATTAGGGAGCAGCCACGGGCGCATAGATACACTTTCTTCGATGAAAATGAAATCCAACTGTGATAGTGGTTGTGAGGGCCGTTGGCGGAATAGCCAGCCCCATTCAGGTGTGGCGCCTATGATATAGTGAACTTGTTGGACTGGTACCCGTCTTGCAATCATTACGTACAATCTGCAAATATCAGAGGAATCTAACATACCAAACTGTGTTCCAACAATGTATGGTGTTTGCCAATGCAGGAAATCACTGTTGAGCGATGCATCTACTGCGGTCTCTTCCACGCCACAAAGACCACTACTGTTCCTCGAGGGCTGGACCCACACTATACGCAGTGCACGAGGGCAACCAAGCAACGTGCTCCAATCTACATTTGTTAATCCGTAAGTGGAGTCTCGAATCTAATGAGATGTTGGGAAACAAACAGACTTGTTTCGATGATCTCAGGGCATGCCCCAAGTCGAGGCGCACTTGCCCCGGGGTCACTACACATTCGAGCTATATTCTGCACTCTTGTCTCTTTTTGCTGCTGAATCTTAAACTGGATGTCTTTTGGCAATAGGCGAGCCTAGATCTCGATGTCTTCCTGGTGTACGTTCTTCAAATAGATCGTCATCCTCTTGGTCTTTAACAGTAGCAGCTCTCTACGTGGCAGATTCTTGAAACAGAGGTCTTTTGGCCATAGGCTCCTCTAGAACCTGACATCTTGTATGCGTGTGCGTTAACTACAGGTCCCCATCATCTGGGGCTTTTCCTGCAGCGACCGCACTTTCAAGCTCTCGGCATCTCTTTCGAATACAGCTTTCCAGTACCTCGTCATTATCTTAGTCTTCAACAAAAGCAGCTCTCTTCGCCACAGATTCTTGTACCGGACGTCTTTTGACCGTAGGCACTTCCCTAACCAGACGACTTGTCCATGTCAGCGTTATATCCATGTCCCTGTCATAAGAGACTTCTTTGGTAGCCGCGGCACTTTCTAGCCCTCGCCATCTCTAGTGTGTACGTTGATTAAAGAGCGCGGCATTATCTTGTTCATACTGGTCATCCTGCTCACCTGCGGGGCCGGCTGTGCTTTTAGCACTGGAGGTTGTTGTCCATTGATGCCCCAATGCCCAGTGGCTCCCCATGGGAGAATGGACTCATAAACACGAACCTGTGCAGGGACGACTGCTGGAGTGCTTGGCTCAGGTTGGGGACCCTCTTTTTTGCGAAGAGTGCCTGTTAGCTTCTTCCCGGAGTCCATAATTAGAGAACCGCTGGCCTCTTCGATCTGGTGTCATTGTTAAATGTTATTGGCACCTGCTCTTACGAGGGCATTCCAGGCAGGGTGTAATCTCCTGATCTGGCGCAAAATTTCGCGGACGTTGTCATTCAGAAGGGTATTGATATAGGTATAATTCCTTCCTGACATTTCCTCTTTAACCGTATTTCGCCATCTGGTATATAGCACTTTGCCTCGCTTATTCCGAGAGACGTTAAGCCATGTCTTATATGTTCTGATTCTTTCATTCCCTTCCCTCGCCACGGTAATTGGACCTTCAACTGCAATAGGTGGAAGTTGGTAAACATGCCCCGCTGGAGCTTTGCGTCACTTGGTATTGATTGGGATGTGGACGTACTGAGTGTTGTTTTCATAGGCCATGTCTGCTGGTTTGTTTTTCGTGATAAACTGTGTGTTCCGGGTATTGTAAATACTGTGTATGTTGTGGATAACGGTTTTGGTATGGACTTTCTTTGGTTGTGATCTATTGACCTTAAATATTTGAGTACCTGACGTTCCAGGTATCACCAAAGAATATCAAGATTATTTAAGAATGCATGAAACGGACGTCCGCGACATCTGGTACCCTTCAGCGTTGTAACTTGAAAAATTGAACCTCCTCAGACAAGATATTCTGTTTATCAAGATATACGTATATAACTTTCTTGCGCTAAGCAGAATTGACTATTAGCTGCATCTTAGAGCTTCTGAACTTGGTACTGGCTGGCATTAGAAAACACGTCAAAGGCCGGCATTTCGTTCCTTGTGATTTACATAAGTGTTCATGTCGGAGTCCACCAATCAAAATCTTGCAATAATAAGCCAACTTTCTTTTTGTCACTATCAATACATCCTAGTAGGCTCTTATGAGAAACACCTGCGAAGGGTGCATACGGATCTCGGTGCTTTTCTCTCGGGAACACATACGACGTACTCTCTTCAAAGGTATTCGCCCCACCGAACCCAACTGTTGGTCACATGTCACCTCCCCTTCATCCGAGAGGAATCATGAGCATTACGTCTATCAGGTTGATACAGACTGCACTAGCCGCGAACCAGATGCGATTGATGATGAGATTACGCAGGAGGCCAATATGGAATTACACCCTTTGGTCGACACGGCTTCCACAATCTGGGAACCAAAGAATTATCCGCTGGCAGGGGAATCAATTGAATCCGTGTGGCGATTTGAGGAGGAACTCGCGATTCTGTGCCCAGATGCATGCGCGCCCTTTTGAATTGCGCACGATTTCAAGCTTGCATCATGGTTCATCTAAAGTTAGGTATCTAAGGGACAAATTAACTAATTCTTTTGAAATAGTCTTAGCACAAGTGCAGAGATTGGCTATAGGTGGATGCATACACACGAGAACCACCTCTGCTCACTGGACGCGTATAGTCTATTCTACAATCATACAAATGTCAAGTACAGGACGGCGTGAAAGGCGGGCTATTATTCTACCACACTGTTTTAGACTGTGTCCAATATCTTCTCCGGCAAATAGCATACTATGAGGATTTTGTTTATGCGCTGAGACGTGAATACTCTCCCAATGGCCAGAGACTATATGTGGAAATCCATACAGCAGACTGGTGGGAGGACATTCAAGTAGGATTTGGATTGCTTGCCTTCTAGTATGAGCCAAGACCCAAGCTAACAGATTGCAGAAAAGACTTCTCCCTGAGGCGACTGTGATACGAATTATTGGAATGTCAGATAAGACACACCTCAGCAATTTCTCTGGTGACCAGAAGACCTGGCCAGTCTATATCGAAATTGGAAATATTCTATCATCCAAGCATAACCACCCTGGATCGATGGCCATTCTCCTTCTTGTGCTCTTGCCAGCCCCGCCAAAGTTTTCACAGTCCTCTTCCGCAAACAAGCTGCGCAGGCAAATCAACATTAATACACTACAAGGCGCCTTCCAGCTCCTATTCGCACCACTGAAAGAGTTCACCATCGCGGGTGTGTCAATTAATTGTAACAACGAGAACCTTCGCACGTATTTCCCTATCCTTGAGGCGTGGAATGTGGACCATATGGAGAAAGTTGCAATGCATGGAATAAAATCAATCATCTATACAAGGTGTGAGATACCTCTGGACATGTTAGGATCCAACGACTGCGAGAGATATCCGGTCCGAGATTATGCGAGATATGGGCCACAGGAACAAGAAATTCTGGACCAGACTGAGTCCACCTCTGGAGACATACACACCACGTTTAATGCTGTCGGCATCAAGTCTGGCTGCAATGTTTTTCATGGACTTTCCCAAGTTTCTGCCGGCAATCTGCACCAGCTCAATTTGCTCTATACCATCCATCGCAGGTTATTCAAACACATAATGAATTGCGTTCAAGGGTTTCTAAAGAAACACTAATCGCTGCAGGCATTTGATCACGCCTGGAGGGCCTTACCCCCATACCCAGAATTCTTCGTTCTCAAAAAGGCCTGGCATGAGGTTACGCACTGCCAGGGGAAGCAGATGGGGAACCTGGGAAGAGGACTTTTGGATGTTCTCGCCGTGCCATTGGGACAGCCGGACTGTGCACAACAAATACACTTCTAATGTGCTCTCGTCTGTGTGAGGTTATTACAGGATTTCAGTTTGTTGGACCAATACTGTAGCAATACACCTAAGACCCTAGAGTATATGGAAGAATATCTCAATTGGTTCCACTTGAGGAATGATATCCTCTGGGAGTTTCAAATATCTAAACTGACACAGAAAAAGGTAGATGACCGTTGGAGTGAGCTACGGCAACGGAGGATGTAGACATAAAGACCGATCTCGCAATCTAAGCGACCTCGTGTGCAGGAGCAGGCTTGAGATGAGGAGAACTACCAGGGGATGGACCAGATCCTCCTAGAATCACATTTCAACTTTATCAAGATACATTTGCCTAGCCACTTCTTAAATCATGTTTATCTGTTTGGTAGCATTTCGCAGTGGTCCACTGAGTTTGGCGAGCTAAAGCACAAGGAACAAAACAAAGACAGATAGCAACGTTCCAAATAAAATAATGCTGCACGGCAAATACTCAACAGCTATGGGGACACCATGGGATCAGAAGGAGGCTGTTGAACCTACATTCCCTGCGACATTGCGGAGCTGATATGCCCGCAGAGCTTCTGAAGCCTTTGGACAGATGAATAGTTCACCATCGTCCACCAATAAGAGGGAGCTAAAGGGACATCAACCTAACGTTGCTGCGCTAGATGATTTTGGTAACGCCTTGGGTATCACATGTGAGATAATGTGTGCCGAATTGACCTCAGTTAATGCCTCAGAATCTCTTTCTACAACTGAACTCAATAATCAGTTGGTTTCCTCAACTACTTCTGCCAATGGGCTGAGTACAAACCTTGGTCAACCTGTATGTACTTCTTCTCTCTTCTCTTTCAAACACTAGGAATTTATTTTCTCCTAGTTATTTCAATCTTTTGTTATAAACAGATTGCTTTACTAATTTTTTTTTTTTAGGAGAGTCAGCTGGTCAATTCTGCTGTACCTGCAAATCCAGCTGAATTGTTTAATCCTAATCCATTCAGCACTTCTTCTAGACTACCAATACTAATGAACTCACAAAACATTATTAATGAGGTTAGTTTGTTACAAGATTTTCCTTTCATGTTCTGAACTCCCCTATATATTGATCCTAATTTGGACATTTCCTGAATTAAGGAACATATTGAACACCAGCAAAATCAAAATTTGAATTCACCCACCCAGCCAGAGTCAACAACATCTGGAGTGAGTGACTTGCCAGTTGCTGAGATTTTAATCCGCCAAGATCAGATCAACAATCGCCTAGATTCTAGGGAAATCCATTTAACCTCCTTTGAACGTACTCTACAACAAATTAAAGCGCTGATCGTGGTCACACAATATATTCGGCAAACCATTCTGCGTAACTCCAGCAGACCAGACCAATCAATGTCATCTTTCAAAGAATTTGTGGAAGTAGGCTTTGTTTCCCTATAATACCGACCTCTATTGCTGGTTTAATAAATAGTGAAAAGACTCCAAACAGTATTTTACGTGAGGTAGATATGTTTAAGACACAGAGATTAATTTTGAAAAGATTAAATAATATTGAAAAATCACTCAGTCATACCAGTATTAATGTTATGAAGGATGAAAATTTAAGTTACAATTTTCCTTCAATTTTGATACTTTACTAATCAATTTTATAGATCCACATTCGTAATTTTATTAAGTCTGTTTTCTAGTGATTAGATTTAGAATCTGCAGACTATTTTGATCGTACTTGCCTCTTTGTAAGTCAGATTCATTAACTTCCAATTTTTATGTATATTACTTACAATAAACCAGGCTTTCTTAAGTAAGAATGGTGCTCCGGGAATAGAGTCTACAATTATTGTACGCAAAAAGCAGGATGTTCAAAGAGTTTTATCAGAATGTCTTACTGAAGAAAAAAGCAAATTCAAGAGTATTCTGAAAAACTCCACTTATCGTACTCTTCCAATTGAGAGTTTTACTGAGCGACTATTTCTTCCACTAATATATGGTACAGCCTCTGAGTCCCGCAAGGAAAGGTTAAGGCTTATTGCTGCAAAGTGGGTAAGTACAATAAGCAAATATGTTGGAGTTGAAGAATAACCATTAACGGACTATGGTGAAATAGAGACATATCACAGACACAATTTGGAATTTATCACTTCCATCCCGTAAGTGGTGGCAGCTTGTTTTCTCACATCTGGAAAAACTTTACAACAACTATACCTATAGTAATGACTTAAGGTATTGTTTTACTTATTTTTAATAGTTAATACAAAGTGCAAGTATAAAGCTAATTAGTGTAATACATTAGTCTACATGAGCATCTTCTGGAGAATGATAGACAAAAGTATATTCAAGAAGAAGAGGTTTCCGGAGATCATTTAGGAGACATGAATATGTTTCTTGACATTGATAATTCAGAGGACAATTTTGAGCTCCCAATTGCTTCTGATATTAATTTAGAAACTGATGAAGATGATGAGTTTGAGGTGGATGAGGAACTCTTTGGTAATGATAACCTGAATGGCGATAATGAGGAAGTTTTTTTTTAATTTCTTTTTTAAAAAATTATTAAATATTTTCTCTTTTCTTTCATACTACTCTAATCAGATCTTATTAGAGGTATTATAATTATGAATGTACTTTCTATAACAAATATGAATGTGATATGATAAATAACTTAGTAATTTAGAGATATAGTTTCATTATCCTCCATAAGGGAATAACAGTAGATAATAAAACCTATTTTATTTTGTAATTTCAACATTTTACAATATATAACATAATATAGTATACAGTATTTAATTACCTTGAAGGATTAATTCCATCATATTTAACAAGAATATGACTAAAGGGTAGAGTAATTATAATAAAAGTACAAAAAGAGATAGATATGATATAAGATGATTTCTATGAGATACAAGTAATATTACAATTATTGATATAGAAGGTACCACATATACTACTATAGACATGTACATATGATATCATAAAAAGTAACCTATGAGGTCAGGTTTTTGAAAATATTCTGAAAGTTATTTTTTTAATAGTATCAAACAGGGTTTCTCAATTTATATGATTTTAGAACCAATACAGGTTATATCAGGGGCTTAATTGTCTGCATATCAGGAGTACCTCAGAGTATAAAAATTTTGCTATATATGTGATAATATTCAGTTGATTCAGGGGTGTACCCACACCTATATTATTATCATCTTCTTGTTACAAGTCTTCGGAGCCTCTGGTTCTTTGATCTTATCAGCCACTTTCTCCGAGTCCCAATACTATAGTCAGTAACATTTCTCTCCATATTAATGCAGCCTTTGATGTGTCAAAATTTTCTTCAATCAATCTATCAGACACTTGTTACTTACCAGCCAGATAGCTGAGAATATTTACAGATACTTTTAGTTTTCCCAAACCTGATCTTGAGTTTCATGTCGATTTACATTAGCCTTTCCGAAGGAATTGTTTATAAGCCCAGGCTCATGGCCTAATCCTTATACCAGCCTCTTGTTTGGATAAGGTAATGATTGATGAAGCTCTTGTAACCGATTTCCCAGGTGACGTGAGTCACGTTGTAAAAGAGGAAACATGACGTAAAAGGCAGATAAATGTCAGCTCGGATTACTGACTCAGAGACTTGTAACTGGATTGTACTGAACTGAATCTCTTAAAACCTTGTGTGCAGAATGGGAAGTCATCTCATTATCCCTTATCTGCACTGCATTATCTTCATCAAATAATTTTAGAAAACCAATTTCTTCTTCCTGGTCTGCTACTGCCATCTTCATGAATCTACAACTAGGAATTATGATTACTCTTGTACTCTCTTGAGCATCCCAAATGCCTAAGATATCTTCTCTCCTTGAAGATCTCCTAGTTGTTTCTTGGCTAGTTAATAAACATGTCTGAACCAGAGAAATAGTAGTTGCAGTGGGCACTCTAGACTCATAGTTCTGACTATTAACTTACTGGAGTTGTCAAATTGCTGATGGTTTGAACTCTTTAATATTGATTGCAGAGAGTTTAGAATTGGTACCTGGGTTGATGAAACTTCACCATTCTTTGTTACCTTTCTCCAGTAGTATCCATCGAGTAGCTTGGATAGTTGTTGATCTTCTTCAGTTGAGATTGGAGGATAATTGTGAGAAGAATATCTTAATCTATTAGAATGATTCTACTTATTTTCACAATTCGTTCTGGCTTTGAAGAAGGACATGACTATAGTAAACCGATCTGGGGTCATTATTGCTGAAAGACCTTGTATTTGATTATCTGTTGGGGGCATATTGGCTTCAACTACTGTACCAACTGAGAGAATTGCGGAAGTTGTATAGAGAGTTTGTATCAAAGGCTCTGACTGAGAAGACTTTTGCAATGGTCCTAAAGGTTCAGGCTTCCCAATTTCCTGAAATAAAAACATAACACTTTCTAGAGCCTTAGAAAAGATGAAATTCGTAGTATGTTTCAAATCAAAAGTGACTCACAGCCTTTGGTTAGGATCCATTAAGCTTTGGAAGAATGCAATTGCAAGAAGGGAATTCTTATCCTTGGAAATGTTCCTGGAAAACTTTAAAATACAGTATACATAGTCTCTAATGTGCTGTAATTCGCCTGGAGCTAATGATAGCATCTCATTTTGAACTGCAAAAAGTGATGATGAGTGTGCGACATTTACTCCTTATCATTGTCGGAATTTTGTAACTACTGCCTTGAAGTCATTTTTATACTCCCCAGAAAGGACATAATAGCGCTAGTACCATCTATCACTTTTAAGTTATGGATTCAGTCACAAAAAGCGAATCTGGGATTTCTGAGTCCCAGAAATCATCCCTGGAGTCACGGTACTATTCCAGAAAAGGGCTGCTGTCTTAATATCATCAAGATACTCATAAACACTATCACTCATATTAGTGTTTCTACGAGTAAATGGCATAATTTTTATGAGAATACTCATCATGTTGATCAAGACAATAGGAAGAACTCTAATCAATAAGAAGATCATAAAGTCTCTCCAGTGTAGTAAATAGAGAATGCGTTACAGAGCAACAAATGAAAGAACAAATTTCCGACTTCTCACAATTGTAGGATTGAATGGAAAGGAAGGGAGAAAAAAAGAATTAAAAATTCCGTCACAGTTGTGGTAGCACAGTACTTTGGCTACTCGTACCAAGGTTGCAGCTAGGGGGCTGCAACCCAAGAAAATTTGTTGGCTCACTTTTCTTAGGCACTCATTCAGAGTGCCTTACAGCTTGCCTTCAGTTCGCAGCTCAATATAAGATTATGGCTCAACGCAATTTTGTGACTCAACTTTGTCGCTCAAGAGGGGATTGTGTCTTAATAGAGACTGGTAGAAACTTAAACCATATATCAGTTTTATAGCAAATAATACTTAAACCAATAGTAATTAAGCAAATTAGGTAAGGAATTTTATGTAAATGAATTAAAATCAAAGGATATTAAAGAAGTTTTTTCACCAAATAAATTTCAAACGTGAGAAATCTATGAACCCATATAGGAGGAGCCTATTTAGTGAAAATAATTATAGTTTAATAAGTTCTATTTTTCAATAGCTACACATTATTAGGAAAATTGAAGGTTCTTCACCGAGAATTAGCTAAAGCACAAGTAGATGGATTAGCAGTTGAGCATTTAGAAAATACCCACGCTGCTGAGCATGCAAGAAATACAAGATAAAGAGCACAAAATAGAAAGCAATTACAAAAAGAAGAAGTATTCTATGTAGTGGATACGCATGAGATTGCACAAAATGATGAAGATGAAGCCCTGAAAAAGGCATAATGCGCCACGCACAAAGGGTCCCCCCGCGACACGAACCGTTTATCTCCCCCGACAAAAGACACCTTATATCCCCCTTTAATCACTAACAGTTTTTCTGATCCCAGAGGCGCCGTATGTTATCAACTGGTAACAAAAATGACCCGCGATCCAACTGGTTGGCAAAGGTTAATCGCATGATGCGGAGATGGCTGGAATGGGGTTCTCCAACCAAATTGTAAGTCATAAACTAGTGTTGTCATTCTGAGAACTTTATAACTAATTCTAGCAGCTGGCTCGCCTCGCCATATTGGTCGCAGGGAGTGCTTTACTCTTACCATCTCTGGACATGGCATACATGTATGTTAGAAATGAGAACAGGGAGAACGAGCTCGCAGGTGCCTTTGAGGTTGGTTCCGTACCAGAAGTCGAGCAAGTGTATTTTGTGGAATGTCCTGGGATCTCGGTACACATAAAGAAGATGTTATCACTTCCGCCTTAGTATTGCAGTTATAGAATGATCATCGGATATCACCGGACCGGAAAAACAACCTTGGTACGCTACGTTGGACACTGTACACTGGTGTCTAATAAGTTTTCATACCCCTGGGCGCAACTGCACAACCACAATCAAATGGAAATTTCACAATTCAAAAAAAAAGATAATAATTCAATTGAATGATAAATAGTAAAAGAAATGTAGGAGAAAATTTTGCCTATTTTACCATTTTGTGTGACTACCATCTGCATCTAGTACAGCCTGAAGTCGCTCAGGCATCCTATTAATCCAGCCATCAATTGTCTCTTGGGGAATGAGTTCCCACTCCTCCTTTGCTGCCTGAAATAATTCAGCAGCACTATGAGGCCTTCTTTCAAGTCTGGAGAATCGCTTTTGGAGAGATTTTTTGAGAAGGGACCAAACATTCTCAATAGGGTTGAGATCTGGGGAGTTGGGTGGCCAAGGCAGTCTTTGATATCCACAATCCTCTTGCAATTTTTTATTTTCCAACCCATTGTGCCATGATGCATTATCAGCAGCCATATAAATAGTTCCTGGGGATCTATTTATTTCTTCTATGAAGGGGATAAGGTATGGTTGGTGAATTTCAGTAGCATATTGGTGTGCATTCAGACCAAGCCTGTCTGATTTACTGGTCCTTTCCTCCTCACTCCTCCTCCTGACAAGAATTAACTCAGTCTTCCTTCCATGCATAATTGCAGCATAGACCCCAATATTTGTCCTTCCTGACTTAAAGCTTGGCTTCAAGTTTTTTTCTTCCAGCTCCTCACCCACTCTAAGTCTGACTTTTCTTCCTGCTGGATTGGGATCATATTCAATAGTGGCTTCATCAACAAAAACCATCCACTTCCAAGCTCTTGTCCAATTTATCCTCTGCCTAACAAACACCTTCCTCTTCTCCTTTTGTCCTTTTCTCCAAAAATGCTCTTTTCTTGGAATTTTGAGCTTGAAACCAACTTCTCCAGAGATCTTATTGATAGTATCTTTCCCAAGACCAACATTAGCCTTTTGGGTAATATCCCTTAGTGCTAAATGAGGCTCATCATCAATAATATTAAGAATGATCTTCTTTTTAGCATCAGTTATCTTGGTTGGTCTGCCAGCTCTGGGAGCATCATGAGTGTTGCCATCATGATTTTTGGCCATTTTCATCACTGATTGGACAGTTGCCTTGGAGAGCTTCATCAACTTGGAAATTTTATTATACCCCATATCTGTATGTTTATATAGGGTATAAATTTCACGGTTTCTGTCTTCTCTGGCACGGCGGGAGTGTGGTGGGGCCATGGTTGTGCGGGGTTGTTGAGGTGATCGTGATTCTGACCGTTGCCACGGCCGGGTATGAAAACTTATTAGACACGAGTGTACCTAAGGGGTTATTTATGTTGATGTGTTGCCCAATCAAACATCTGAAGAAGCATTTGCGAAGAGCTTTGCAGAAGGGACTTTCTGGTCTCCACCACAATCCTGTTTGATTACAACGTTTCTGGACAGATTTGATAACCGTTCCAATGACCTTATTGGTAAGCCACTTGCATTTTATTCAATTCCAGTTCTCACTCCTCCTATCCATAGTCCCACTGCAGTTACCTTTGCGCTATATTTCATATTACATCTTAAACATTGCAAAAACAAAATACACCTTACTCTCTCATATTTGTCTTACCTGTGGGGACTGGGCTCGCGTCGCAGGATTGGTTTGGTTTTTGTTTTCTAACATTACCAATTGGTAGGAAAATTTGTTCGACATTGTTTTTGTGATACGTTGCCACCAAGCCAAACTTGGCGGCGAGACACATGCGGGGTGTAGTCCAAACCTAATAGGTGACAACGTCAACCGCCTACTCTTCAAAACCAAATTTTGCTAGAGAACCTGCAAGATCTGGCCAATGATGCTGCCGTCAATTGACTTTTGATCACGGTATATGTTACTAGAGATGGCCATGCACCCTCGCACAGGTTAGCTATGGACATTGAATTCTACTCACTATTTGGAAATTCTTCTAGGAAGTTTAGACCAAGGATGTGATTTGATTTTATAGCTCGATCAGCAGAGTTGCGTCAGGGCCCGATTATTCCTGTTGGGAACTTGAATCACGATCAGGTTCTGTCCCTATTACGCGAAAAATATATAATGCCCCTGGAAGAAGTCGTGTGTTTCTAACAGCACAGGCCATTGATAGACCCGCCTATAGGCTGTTGGCCAGGCTGAGGCAAGCCACAACTGGAAATGGCCTAGGCTGATATAGGCCAAATTGGCCCGTCCTATGAAAACCTACCTGGCCCGATAAGTGCCTAGAGGCTAAGTAATTTCATTTAATAATCAATTGTGTCAAGGGTAACTTGATTCCAACTCTATTTCGATTTTCTTATCTTATATTTTTCTTGCTATCACCCTGGCTTAAAGTTTTTCTACTCGACCATAAATCCGGATTACCACTACCATAACTGTTGGATCATATTAAATCCTACTAAAGCTAAATTATTCCAGTATCTTTAATCTTTAATTCAATAAATATGGTAACAAGCTAGCCTACGCCGTATAGGCCATATAGGCCTGGCCGGCCTATATGGCACCTCGCTGAGAATGTCTGGCTTTGTTCTTTGCAACTATGGTTTAGAACCTGTAACCACTTGCATCATAAGTGTGGTGTTAAATGCGCACTCCCTGCAGATACATCCTCAATACACTGAATTGTAGTCATAGTTCTGGGTCTGAGTCTTTTGCAAGAACCACTGCTGCTGGCTAAGGCCCGAGCACAATACCTAGTTTTTTACCTTCATACACGCAATATAATGCATAACACCACACTTATCCAAACTACACAAATAACGAAATCTGTTACCAGGAAATAGTTAATCTTGATTCCGACTACAAAGTGGTATACCATACATCTCTACACCTAGGATATACATACAGTTGTGCTCAATTTATTACTTGGTTCTTTTATACGCAAGGCCAGATTACTCCACAACCGGACATCCAATTCCTATTCTGTCACCTGGACATTGTTCGGCTCGTCGTCAGCTACGCAACGGTATAGTGTACGTCACTGCCTGATAAATATCCATGGGGTTGGCTTCTGTGATGGAGATGCCTTACCGACATACTGCTTTTAGAATTGTTACCTGAATACTCCAAAACCAGATGTCCGTTTCCTATCCTCTCATTGGGGAAGTGTTAGGCTTGACACTAGCCACGCAGCAGTATAAGAGACACCCCTACATGATAGATATCCATGGAGCTCAGTTCTGGTATGGACACGATTTACCTTCATATCACTTTTAGCCTTGGCGCCAGATTACACAACAAACAGTTTTCCGTGTCCTGTTCTGTCAGCTGGAGGGTATGCAGCTTGATGCCAGCTAGGTCGCGGTACAACGTACCTCCGTACGTGATGGATATCCATGGAGTTCGGTTCTGATCTGAACCTGCATGCTTTTATACTTGATGTCAGATTATATTTAATTAAGTAGATTAGGATAAATTTAATCCTCATACCTTGCACCTTAAGTCCTACAATGATGAATTGTGACTAGATAACTAAGTGTTAAAAGGGGGAACCCTTTACCAAATCCTAAGAAGGCTCCCATGCATCTGGTTGCGTTCAGACACTGTTGCCATGTCCACGGTTGTCCTGGTTATCAGTTAACATTCTGGGTGCGCAATCTATCTGATGCACAGAACCCTTCGGACGCTAGTAATAATTTTTGCTGATGTATATGAAAATGGAGGTTGTGTTTAAAAACCCCACAAATCAACCATGTAAATTTAGAATCAGAAATCAAATTATGTTTTAAAATATGTATCTATGCAATAATTGAACCTAAAGTCATATTATTGAGACAAATTGTTGATATAATATTCAGAAATATACTATATTGTATGTTCCAAAAAAGTACTCTGAAAATTAGTCCTTACCTGGACTAAATATAGTAACATTTATACTATATTGGAGTGTAGTAGTAGTATATCAACATGCTTTATTGAATTTATAATTCAAAGTTTAATCATGCGAACTACTTTTTGTTTATTTTATTATAATTACCATGGAGTGAGGTCGCGAAAGTCTTCATCCAGGTACGGTGTCAGTTATAATCCAGTCATTGGAAATTCACCGCCAGGTAACCTGTAATGTTACTAGGTTCATCAAATGAGCCTCCTTGATTCATTTATCATGATAGCTTCAAGTTTTGATTCTCCTACCTTCACTGGAGTTAATTTTTTATTAATAAACTTACTTTGCTGAAGGATTTCATTTATCATCATCCTGCGATAATTTCTACTGTGATGACCACTTCAGTAAAGGCTAAGAAGAAGATATCATAGCCATTGTTTGCGCGGGTTGTACAGTTAGTGGATGTTCCCAGGAGTTCGTTGGAGAAGGCTTTTGCGAAAGAGTGGGAGATCCTATGGTTCCCACAGCATGTTTCTGTATGTTCTGCTAGCTCAGCTTGGCCAGAGAAGCAGTTAAAGAGGTATCATCGCTTGAAGTTCTATGTGGGTGTAGTGCGTCGGGGGGCTGATAATTTCAGAATTGTCAGCCTGGTTATGGTCAAAGGATAAAGTTTCTGGGTTGGTATGAGATGGCCACCTTCATGGTTGAGAAAGAGCAGGGGGCAGTAGTGGCAAGAGTAGGGCTGCCAGGTCGGACATCTTCAGTATCTTCTTCAGAGGTGTCCGGGGATGACATGTGGACAGCTAAGGGGGAGGTGGCTGAGGTGGCGTCTTCTGGTAAACCAGGAAATTCCGGAGACCTCCTGCGGGATGATTCTACAGATGCTTGGTTAGTGGAAGAGGGGAGAGCGAGGAGGAGGTTAAGGGTGTGGTAAAGGATGGCGGAGAGGAGAGCGGCAGTGTTGGAAGCAGTTGGTCACCTGAGGTGTAACATCTTGGTCTTTCCAGCTGGCTTTACTTTTCAACAAGTATTGAGATCATTGTTGGAAATATTATTCTTAGGCCGTTGTCTATGTTACTACTGGTACTACTAGCATCTTAGGGCCAATATGTGTAACACTAATATCCTCCTTGTTGCATGGTCATAATACAACAGTAAAGAGAAACCAAATCATGTGGTACCTGGGTTGCTTAGGAGACTGCGTGAAGAACTAACTACATGCCTATATCGTTCTTCTTATATAGTTCTTCCCGCTGAAGTATAACTCAATACTGTGCTCATACTCACCGGTAACATCGTATGACTCAACTGAGTCCTTGGACAGTAACAATATAGCCATGAGTCGAAATTGTGAATCATGTGGAAGTAGAGCATCATTTGACTCTGAATGAGTTATTCTTGTAACTATAACATATGACTCGGAACCATCGGACCTGTTAAACCTCATATAATCTTTGAACAGGTCCTGCGTACAAAATCATGAACATAAATCAATTTAAATCACATCTAACATATGAAAGCCTATGACTCAAACATGAGTTGTAGTGCGAAATAGCTAAGGCAGTCTAGAAGGGAGATATTAGCTCCTCTATCCCTCCAGGTTTGACTCTGGTGGAACCTATCATTGGGTTTTATTCAGCTTGGAAAAAGAGTTCCTTTCTATCTCTTCAGCCCTATCGGCAACCACGCTCTCAAGTCGGTATATTTTGCTTGCGAAACCATATGTTGCTAAAGATCATCTGTCGTATCTTGACCAAGGACTTTCTTGTCGTATCTCCCACCTGGGCCATTCGTTGATCAAGGTTCCGCTTTTTGCCATCCAGATGGTCTGTTCGTTCTGCCATCTCTGCCATTTTTTCTTACTATTTTATGAACAACTGCTCCACCTCGGAAGAGGACTTCTTTTCCATTCAGTCTACCCTGAGTGCTTTCATGACCTTGCACTTGGGTTGCTATTATTTTGGTAGTTTGAGGAACCATCTTGAACTGTTCTTTCGGCTTGTGTGGACAAGGTACCTGTCATTGAAGAAGTCAGTCAAGGGCTGCACAGCAAGGTTGTCATTCGGGCATGCCATCCCTCTGTATTCTGAGCCTGTTTCGGGTCCCCAACAGACTTCCGTGTGTTGAGATCAGGGGATCTCAAGATGTTCCGATGGGTGGGAAGTGGAAGATGTAGATAATTCTTCTTTCACTGGCTGCATCTTGCTTGTGATCTTTTGCGTACAATAATAGTGATAATGAAAGGTCTCATAGCATTGTGGAGGAGGAAGTAGTCTGCATTCTTGTTGACTGATGTTCTTCTTCTTTAAATTTTTGTGCTCCTCATATGTTATTTTCATTCTTTGAGTAGTTCGATTCTGAACTAGTAATTTTTTGGTTGTCGGTTCATATCATGTGACCATAGCTTAGAATGGATAAATACTGTAGTGTGGTAAATAAAAAAATCTATCTGTTAGTTCATGTGGTATAATTATTTCTTGCATAAGAAAATAACTTCCTTTCATTTGATAGTATATTCTGCCACTCACATCCTGTCGCATGACTATATCCTCAACACGATTATTCCTGTCTTGTCCTAGATAAACAATCAGTTGGTTGCTTCTTCTCCTTTGATTGTTTCTTTCCTAAGATAAATTCCTTGTAACATTTGATAGAGAAATCTGTCTGTTACCTCTTGTCATATCATTATTCCTGGCCTCTGATAATTCTTATCTTGCGTTTGATGGAACAATTATTGCGTTGCTTCTGGTCGTATCATCTTTTCTTGTATAGGATAATTCCTATCTGGTGTTTTATTGAAAAAGCAGTCCGTCGCTTCGTCTCGTTTGCTTGGTTGTGGCATATGATAATTTCTATCTTGCATTAGATAGAGAAATCTCTTTATTGCTTCGTGTCATATTATCTTTCCATGTAAAGGCTATTTCCAATCCCCTGTTTGATAGAAAACTTACCTGGTCGTTTCTTGCAATAGGATTTCTTCTCTCATTGGATAATTCCTATCTTATGTTTGATAGAAAAATCTGCCAGTTGCTTCATGTTGTATGATCTTTTCTTAGATGGGATAATTTTAATATTGCTTTCAATAGGAAAATCTACCCCTTACTTCATGTCCTAAAATCTTGTTTTTTCCTTTAGTCACTACTATTTCGAGATAGTCAGGAAAATCTGGTGGTCTGTTCTTGTCATAGTATCTTTTCTTGAGTTGGGTGAATCCTATCGTAGGATAGTTAGAAAAATCTATCAGTTAGTGGATCTCACACCACTCTTCATTTTGCATTGCTGATAGTATTATGATTTTTCCATGTTTCTTTGTGTCTATCGCTCCAGTATTAGTAGTAATGCCATTCATGAAGACCAAATCACCTTAAGGTACGATACATGCATATGTGGTATCTATTTGTGCTATTGCAGTTTACAATTAGATTGTTGCTATGTTCGTTGTAGGTATCCTTCAAACTGCTCGTAATCTTTCGTTTCTTCCTACCGGGAGGGTTTTCTGATTGTTTATCTTTCTGCTGCAGATTTTGTTTTCGTATAGGCAGTCTTTCTCTTATACAGCGTTTGGTTTTGCAGCTACTTTCATTCAGTCTCTCTGGAGTTTCATTTTTTGCATTTCTTATGGCATCAAGTACTGTAGTTTTATCATCTTGCATTTTCCCAATCCAGAGTCTGCCATGGCTGCTTGATTCTAAATGACATTCTCTGGTTGTTCGTTCACGTAACTTAGAGTTGATAACAGTATTCTTATTGTTAATCACCGGTGCTTATCCTGTAGCGAGTACCAGAGTTTGTCCAGCAGTTGTTTTTCTTGCTCTAGTAGGTGTGTTTTGTGAGTGATAAATTATGTAATGGTGGATATAAAAAGTAGAGTAGTTGTTTTAGGAAAGTGGAGAGATGTGTGAACAATGGTGATGAAGAAAGGATCGGAGAGAAGAAAGTGGAATGGCGGTGCAATTTGTACCAGAGAGATTGGCAGACAATATCCATGATCGTTGCATAAGCAAGAAGACCAGAGGACCGTTGTAGGAAGCAAGATAAAGAAATCTGGAGAGAAACATTGGTGGAGAAAAGAAAGGAAGATGGAGTGCACAATGGGCAACATGGTGAAATAGGATCAACATAAGACTCCCGGGAGAGTAGTTATTTGTATATAAGGGCCACGGTGACCCACCATCATTGAAGTAGTAAGTCGGTAGTTGTTTATTCTTTGAAGTCAATTCTTCGTCTCTCTATCCCGTTTGTCCCAGAAGAAAAGTTCTTACGTACTTGATCAAATCCACTCCTATATTTTGTTAACTTTCCCCCTACAAAACTATCTATTATTAATTGATTTTGAACTGTATTCTCAGCTGCTTCGGTTTCATATCTGAGTTCTCGTAACTCATTGCTTTCTCCCCCTCTTGAAGTCTCTGCTTTGTTCTTATTGTTTAACATCATGTTGTCGCTCTTGTTATTGAAGTCTTGTTGATCCAGAGGTATTATAAGAGGTTTCGTTTGTGAAATGCTGGAATCAAGCCTCTCTTTCTACGGTCGAAGTCCTTTACGGTAACCAGCAAAAAGATATTTCCCAATATTGAGTACCATAGCCAGGGTTAAAAGATTTCTACAGTCAGATTCACTGCTTCTTCCTTATTTTAGTAGACTTGCTATGCTCGCCGAGTAGCTTCTTTCTTTTGCAGCTTGTTCCTTCAATCAACATGCCCAAAAGAATTTCTATTTCCAGCTTAGCTTAGGTGGGGAAAGAAAAATTATCACTTTTTTTGTTGTTGGACGTCACTTGACATCCTTCTTTTTCGTATATTCCTATGTCTTTTGCAGATCTGCCTACAAAAGTGTTATGATATAATGTCCATTTTCTTATCAATAAGTATCAATGGAAAACATAGTTTATTGTAACGTATTAGTCTTTCCTGCACATTTTACTGGTCAACAGGTATCAATATCGTTTTTGAGAACAGTATTCTTGGGCTATTGTCTACGTTACTACTTGCACTCTGAGGATCTTTAGTCTATAGATGTAATGCTAATATCCGCATCGTGAATGGTAGTTCTGGAAGAGTAAAGCAGTAACCAAATCATATTGTAGCTAGTCGACTAAGAAGACTGCTTGAAGAACTAACAACTGGTCTACCTCATGGTCCGTATATAGTTCTTCCCAATCAACAATGAGTTACAACTGTGACTCATGCTCGTGGGTAACCTCTTATGACTCAACTTAGTCATTATACGATAACAATATAACTAGGAGTTGAGATTGCGACTCATGTGGAAGCATAACATCATCTGACTCTCAATGATTCATTTGCCTAACCAAAACATATGACTCACAACTGTGAGTCATGCAAAACCTCATATAATCTCCCAAACAGGTCATGTGTACAAAATCTATAATGTAAACCAATATAAAATTTATGTATTAAGTAAAACACTATGACTCTTGCATGTGTCAGGGTACGTAATAGCTAAGTCAGCCTGGAATCGTGGCAAGATAGTGGTATTTAGAGCTCCGAGTTGTGTGCCAGAAGAATGGAAGATTTAGCTGGAGGAAGTAGTACTAGATGCTGATGAGGATTGAGTTGTACCGACTTGCTCCAGGATGAATTCGACAGACCTGGAAAGGAGAAATGTTGTGGTAGGCAGGGCTCCACTTCATCGCTGCAGGGGTATGTAGAGGTCCATTGATTATAGATGGACGGGTGAAGCTGGTAGGAGGTGTCATTTGAAATGAGAGATTATGTTGTTTTGCTGCGGCTTGTTTTAATTTTAGGCATTGCTGTTGCAGGAGTTAAGTTAGAGCATGGGAAAAATAGCTTGCCTTGATAGGGAGTTACTTCTAGGAGGTGCTGCCAGGAGTGACCATGGTCGGGGATTTGATTTTATCTCAGGTCATTGCTATTAGCACTTGGCAGCATCTCTCGATGTAGAACTGTGGTTTATGGTGAAAGTTGTGTGGATTGTTAGTGGTACCCGTGATTTAGTAGGGGGTTATTATGAGAGACTCATTTGGAGTGAACAGAAAACCACTCTGTACTACTATTAGCTGCTTGTAGTTGAAGATAGTTAATAAAGTTGAAAAGTTTAAAATAAAAAGAAAGAAAACTCTTTGCTCTCCTAGCTAATTGTAACGGGAGCTCCCTGTAGGAAGATGGATCCTAAGGATATGGCCGTACTGAAGCTTTCTTCGTACGCAAAATGAAGAACAAATATGTAAGTGAGAAAACCTTTACAGTGAAACTTAATATCGTTAAGCCGCAGCTTTACTCAAATAAGTTCTCGAGAGGATAGTTGATCGTCTTAGGAGAAGAGGTCTCACATATACTTAAGTAGAATTATATTCCCAGCTCTTCTCCATCACTCCTAATCTCACTACCATCACAGGCATGCCAATCTCCTCTGGGCCTTGGGCTAACATATAACCAAATGACAGCCGGCTCTGCTAGTTCATTATCCGACGCGAAGTCTTCATCCACTATCCTGATACATGCATTCAACTGCAGAAGAAAACTCTTCCCATCTTTGTCCTGTTAGTGGCGAACTAACAAGATACTGATAAGCTAGTCGAATATTGAACTCACTGTCCCATACGTATTCGTCTATCCAAGGCTAGTAGATAACCACTCAATCCTAGCGTTACGTTTTACAAGTCTATGGTCTTCTACTGTCTTCAACACGATAGCTTGGTCAATGCACTCCCGTGGCGAGGTACTTAAGCCATTGGCTTATACGGACGCTACCTGCAGCAACTGACGATAACCATCTTAGTTAAGATAAGACTACTACTATCTACAGCTCGCTAACAACCTCCAGACATATTACTGTCTTTTGGTGGCATATGGGAGTCGTAGGTCTACCACTTATCTGGAGGTCTCCCGGGCTTCCGGTATAGCTTTCTTACCTACCACCATCGGCTTATGAGGATCAGTGGTGTATGTACTCCCGAATAACCTATGGTGTAACCGTTTGATCGCCCCATGCCCCCTCATATATCCTGCAAACAGCTTCTGGTTGGAACGACGCCGACAACGTATACGGTATTACGCCGCCGTCTTCAATCAGAGGATTTTACTAGTCAACCAGCATCTTCCCTTCTGTGGGCCCAGGATGCAGGCTCTGTACATCGGGGCCAGAGGGGGGTGTTGAACTCAGATTTTCCAATGTTCGCCAAAGGCATCCTCTTCTTCAGTTTGTAGCTCAACAACAGATTGCCCGATTGAGCCCAGATTCGAACCTCTTATATAATCTGGCGTAACAAACATTCCTAGAACCTTTTCAAAACTTTGTGTAACCTTTTATGCCCAAGGTAGGGTAACTCCTGTCCTACAGTAGGGTAACTCCTGTCCAACAGTAGGGTAACTCCTGTCTAACAGTAGGGTAACCTCTGTGCCAAGACCGGGTAACTCGCCGGAACTCTCACAGACCTTCCGAACTCCCAGTGAAGACTTTCCCTACCTACACGGTATATATTTTTAGTTCACGATCTAAGCATTACTATTTGCCTAGTCCACCTGGTAACCCATTGGTTGAGTTACTTGACTAGCCTAACCGTAACCCTTCTGGGCTCTGCCATGGGATAAGATTAAGTCTATTGTAAGATCCAGCAGGGTCATTACACTAATACAACCAAGTAGAGAATAATAAACTCAATGTCATCAAATAAATTAGTTAATTTTTTTAATTAAAAGAGAGAGTAAAATATAAATTCCAAAGATAATTTTTACCACCCGACCAACCCGGCAGACCCCAATGCCCAGATACCCGGCAAACCACATTTACAGAAAATTAGACTTATCCAATATTTTTTATCTTTATATTCTACTAGAGCAATAATTGAAATTTAATTCTGTTGTATCTTAAAGCTGTCCTCAAGGTAAATATGAGATCTAATTAAGTACTTTATAGGAAATCAATTTTTGAACTTGGTTTTCTCAAGACAAGCATTTAGACCAAATAGTACACTTTACAGTTTCTGGAACTTCTTGTAAGCACATTTATTGATCCATGATTAATACCTACTAATAACTGCTAAAATTATTCATAACTATTTTGTCCAAGTTAGAGTAGAATTACCATGTTTACAGCTTCTAGTAACAAATATTGATACGAAAAGAGTTAATATAAACAGGCTTATGTTACGGTACTTTGGAGCTATATAATAATTCCTTAAAATAATTTATATACTATGCAAATCTCTGATATCTTTCCGTTAATCAAACCAGCAGCTAAGTTGATTCTTGAATTACTGTTTTGAGTTCCTATAATACTTTCAAAATACTAACTGTGTGAACATTTTATCTTTTATTTTATAAAAGGTTTGATTAGAGGTCTCCAGCATTTATGTGTATTAATAAACTTTCATAATATTTTCGAAGGATAATCAGAATCTATTAATACCTAGAAGAGTTGTCCCCAGCTTCTTAATACTACTTTAGATCAGTTTAATTAACTAGTTATTAGGTTTCAGTAAGGAGTATCTACTTTATAGATTTTCCATTACCTTGATATATTCATTCAACTAGGTTAAATTTAAAATAAGGTTCAATACTTCTAGTATAACTAGTTAAATTTCCAATGACTACTCTTCTGTTCATAATTTTGAGCAATTGTCAAATGATTCATCTTATTTGTACAAAATGGACAGTAGTGTTATTAGTATATATTTACGAAAATCTTATAAACTAACTTATTTCGTATCAAACCCATTATACTCCAGCATTGATTGTTTTTATGATCTGAAAAGTTCAGGTTTTAAGGCATCTAATATTTGATATCTTTTGTACTTAATCTTCGCTAGATTGCTGTTGTTACTACAGAGCTATAATATTCTAATAAAATCCTCTTTTATTTACTTACATTCACATACTTTTTAATTAGATTTTTCTTACAACTTCTGTGTTGACAAAGTAATAAACATTATGGGTTGTGCCCGGTTGCCAAGGGGTACGGAAATTTATTAGACACGAGTGTACCTGAGTTATAGAGTTGTGGGGTGGCCGAACTCTTCGCAAGCATTCAGTGTAAACCTTTTCACAAGCCCTTTTGCTTCGTTGCATCGTTCTCTTCTCTCCAACTCCCCTACAACCTCCTGTCTCCGCCAATTCTTCTCTACTGCCACAAAATGATTATCCCGATTCCCTGTTTCCCGTGTAGCAAGTCTTTATAAGCGTGATCATGCGCGAGGGTAGGATTTTGGTGTGCTCGAGCACAGAGCCAATTTTCTACTTATGCATGATCGTGCTTATCACTAGTAGCTAGGTTCATCTACCCCTAAATTCTTCCCTATCAGTGGGACTAATTTAATTCGTGATTTGGTCTCGTTGTCGGTGATCTCTGGGAGAGGTAGCTCAAGTTGCTTGAAGTAGTCGCGCTGCTGAACGGTATCTATCCTGTCTCTCAATCATATGATCAAATCTGACCCTGTTTTGTAGAGCGCTGCTATGGAGCAACTTGGGTACAAGCGCTACTGCGGTAGGAGAATGTTGATTACCAATGTAAAGGCCATTGAGAAGGTCTCGCGGCAAGCTCCTTAAATCCCTGCGCAGGAGTTGCGCTTATCAATGTCTTATAAATACTCCGATACAATCGGCAAAGGCGCACCAGGACCAGCCGTGGTCGGATTGCATTTTCTTTCCCCTAAAGTTTGGCTCGACCTTACGAACTACTACGATCGGCGCTTGTTAAATGCCCTATGCCAACCCTCGTGATGCAAGGGTTACAGGAATGAGAGCCGAAGGGCACAACTTAGATTAGGAGGAAATAGTGAATCGCAAATGTCATAGGGGGGACGAGGAAAGATTTCCAGCTATACACGGTCATGGGTTTTTGCGAGTAAAATTTCTCTTTGCGCCGAAGTAGGGACTGGTCTTCTATTCACAAGTGATCTCCGGTTATCACCCGGGAAGAACTCTGTAGAGTATAAATGGGGGGGTTGAGGTAAAACTTGTGGTGTTGAAGATTTATGTTTAGATACAGCCTTGCTAATTCTTTAGGAATCTATTACCCTGATACATACTCAAAGCCCAGTAGCCATGCTGCACTCACACCGAGAAAGCCAGGAACCACCCCCTCAAATCACAGTAGGATAGGTTAGTCTACTTGTATTGATATCTTGCGGCACCTCTTGAGCTAGGTGTTGGTCGATTCTTTAAGCCGGACAGGCGGGGGAATAATGTTCCGGTTGACCTTTCGAGTGTCACTTGTCGTTCTCGCCAAATCAAACTCTCCAAATCATTCACGTTTTGTCCTGTCTTCTTGCTCTAGGGGATTTGAACTCTCAACACCACAGCTCCGGTATACAAGGGATCCTCACGACGCACATGATCTCAACCACTCACTTTGGAGCCCTCTACTCGGTTTCAACCTGTTTCTGGCTCGGGGGTCGATTTACCCTGCGCGAAAAGCTAATTCCGCAAGAACTCAGTTGGCATCATTGTCGAGCCGTGCTTGCTTCTCTCCGCAGTCAGATACCTCCTAGCTCCAACTACCCCGAAGGGAGCCCTTGAGCCCACTAAAAATGTAAGTAAAGGAGCCTCATCCATGGAAAAAAAAGGATCGGGCGGAATTCCGTGCTATTGCACCTGGGCTGAACTGATTTAAGAGTGAGGAATTGGCGGCTCAGTCGGTGGTGAACCCCTGAGCCACTTGTTCTAGGTCCTACGGCGTTTGAACTGGCTGAGGGTGAGAGACGCACAGTAATCGTTGGGTTTGTTTCCATCTTCCGTAACAACCCCAACGGCTCCCCCACTCACCACGAGCCCTCCCGCTTGACCAACAGGCCCGAAGGTCTTGAGAAGCTTTTGAAAATTCGTGAAGTCCCTAATTTCGCCTCTCATAATTGCCTTAACTTGGTTTCGAACAAGCATCTGAAAGACCCCGCTGTCCGAGTTCTCTGCTGCTATGGTGTTGGCGCTTGTGGTCTCGGAATATTTATGGAATCCAAGATGTTGACATGGACACAGGACGAGGCACTGCTGAATTCCTTGCCACACGCGCGTGTACTATTTCTGACCTGGTGTTCTCTACAATCTCTTCTATTGATACACATTTCTCCGAACGTGGCAGTATCCTTATTTTCGATAGGTTGGCCGACCCCGCAATTCAGAAAGGGCTACAATCATCTCGATGGACTATTAGATTGTACGAGCACCACGACATGGAGGGCTCGGAGAGGTTGCTTGAGCAGGTCAAGATGGACATGGCTAAGAAGCCTTTGATGGGGTTATCCGCCGCGATAGAACGTTGTTTTGGGAATATCGGTGATATCGTTGATCTGGTGGCTATCTTGAGCCAACCTCTTCCCTTATGCTTTCGTTGTTTGGGTCAGTTCCAACTGGCGCATTGGGGGAACCTAGATTGAGATCAATCAACGTGGCAAGCACCATCAAATCCTTGGTGAATCGTACTCCTTTGGCGTCCGTGATGGTACGGGGTATGGTGTCACTGGAAATCAAAATGTTCACCACGTCCGCGGAGATTCATTTTGGCTCGCTCGCTCACGGTACCTATTCTGGGGTAGGTTTTTTTGCGGGAAGCCACCAGGTTGTTGATCACTGACGTATTTCTAGCTGCGCTTGCGTATTTTATGCCGCTCTTCCAGTTTTTCTTGCTGTTAATATATCTGTAACGCTCAAGATGCAAGAGAGAAATCCTCAGGCTTTCAAGGGGTTCAGAGAGACTATTACAGCCCTCAGAACTCGGATGAGTCGAGGCTACTACGTCGATCGCACCAGTGTTCGGGAATATATAGTTTGGATGGTCAATTTCAAGCGAGATGGCCCTGGTCAAAGGATATTTGATAACGAACAAAAGATCTTGATGGACATTGTTGACGAGATTTGTTTTTCTTGAATTTGAATTAGGCACAAGTTTAACCGGTCCAACGAGTAACAGAATATTCTTCAGGTTCTTGCAAATGGGGTCTCGATCTCCCGTCTCAAACGTGGCAACGAAATTCTGTCTGCAAAGTCTTTCGGATGGCAGTGTGTACCATCCTTTGAGTCTTGCACAACAATCGACCACACCAACAACGAAGCCAGGGAAGCCGGGACTGCAGCAAGGCAAGGTGTTGGGAAAGTAGTGGCACGGTTGAAGAAGCCGTAGCGGTCCTGATGATTTCGTTAACTTAATTGCTATGGTTACGGTGGATCTGTTTTCTGTCTGATTTTTGGGGGTGTTTATGTACAACTTGTGTATTCTTGCATAAGAGTACGTCGGTAATATAGCTCCCGCTACCTTTTCAAGAGTCTTACATTCTCGCATGGTACTGTGCTCGCGGATACAAAATCTGAATCCACTGATTACTGTTCATCGCGGTGCACATTCCATAACTTCTAGGTGAATGTCAAGAGATTCATTGGGCTGGTGTTGGTTTTCTTTGAAACCCTCCCAACGCCCCAATTAATCAACCCTAAACCTGCCCGCGGCAACCCTTTCTCTACGGTAACTTCGTTGAGCAATGGGTTCCCCCTATCCCACGGAGCCTCTGCTGTTTGAAAAACATGTATTTTCTACATTTCTTCCTCACCCTGGTTTTACAATTTCATAATCCATTTATTTTCTAAGCATATATAACTATTTCGTTCACTACTGCAACGGTATTTGCTGTAGTCCTAAGCGACTCGTTTTTTTAATTGTGCCCCTTTTCGTGAAATATACAGGCAATACCCCAAACTGCATTTGATAACATTTTACAGCTAATTCAGTCGCCCTCCAACAATGAGGTATGCTAGTTTCCTTCCAGCTATCCTCGCGCCGCCCAGTAGCTGACACTTTATTAGGATGCCGTTAGAGAGATGGCTGTCTCAGAGCTCGAATCCAATATCCATGATCCGTCTTTTGCGGTGAAATTCAGAGCCCCAGGAGGACTCGCGAAGTTTCCGGAGTTTGCATTAATGACCAATGGGAATAAACTTGCCTACACTCTAACGCATTTTCGAGGCCTCTGGAACTCGGCATATGGTCGGACTTTGTCAATTCCGCACTGATTTCACGGGTACCTACCTTCTATTTCTCTTTTTTTGTTTTTTTTTTCCCCCCCACTAGGCACGGCGACTCCCACCGATAGCAATTTGAGATGGGGAGATAATTGTCTTGAATCATCTCGTTAACATCCTTTGTGGTCCCTTGTCACTACTAGCTTCGATTATTTCTCCCACCGACCTTCTCGGCCATATGTTCCTATAGTGGTCCATTCGGTTTTCGGGCACGCGGGCGGGCTATTTCAATGCATCCGCGGATTTTTGGAAATGCTGGTCAGCAGGCTGTCGTTTGGGGGTCATGTTCTGTGTCCCAATTCATCACAACCCACGAACTCCCTTGTTATAACTGCTATCGCCAACGATACCAACAACGAGTGGACAAGGGTTATTAAGAGAATGCAGGATTCGGTATCATCAAGGCTGCCCCCGCACGACCCACCCTGCCACAGCCGGAGGGCTCCGCCCCCGAAACCAACCTACCGATAATGCACGCTATAGATTCCCAGGCAAAGCTCAGCGTTGCAGGATCTTGCGCATCCACTGTTGGAGTTTGTTACCCAGGTGGAGGGACGTTAAAGTAGATTTAGAAACCAAGGAGCACAGGACACCGCTCATGGGGTTACACCTAGCAAGTTCGCGAAAGACAAATAGATACCGGGGCGGACCCGAAATCACACTCACCTGGAAACACAAATCATAGTGAAGAAAAGTGGCGACCCCGACGAGTTCAGCCCAACTCCTCACCATGGAAGCTTCGTGAAGTGGGGTTTCTGGGTATGATGGATTGAACAGAAAGTGTCAGGAAATATGAGGATAGCTCCCGGGATGTCCTCCGGGAACAAAACGCAAAAGCCGTGCACTATAGATTTCCGGTTACCCGTTCGAGCATCTCTGTTCTGATCCTCCATTATCTATTCCTAGTTAGCAACAGTGATATGGACGATTTCAAGACATATCAAGCTCCCCTATCATGGACCAACTATGAGAGAGCATTTCGTCTGTTACTACCCCAATGTTCTAGACTGCATATTAGGCCTCAGACGCAATCACACTCCTGTGAAGAGAGGCCGGAGAAATTCTGGGGGATTATGAAAAAGTTACTGAGTCACTGAGGGTGCTGATAACCCAGGTTATTCGACAAGCCCCGCGAACAAAAGAAGTCTATGAGATGGAAGGAGAGCTCGCGCTCTCTGAATACTTGCGATTCTGAGACCATCAAATGGTGATCCTAGAGTTACCCCGATGGGAGTGGATGGGGACATCATCTGACGCTGGTATCCTTAAGCGCTTTGGATTGTGGCTGAAGTGCTAACCTCACTCCTTTCCCCTTTCTAGACATGTGGGGGAATAGTTACAACCTGAAGCCCTCCTGTTCGTCGAGCAACGCATAGGATATCGATTGCGTTGTGCATAGTTTCCCGTACCCGCTCCCGGGTTAGGGGTTCCGGGGCTGGGGACACAAATGGATTATAAAAATTACATCCATGGTTGGAAATAGGTCCGACTTTCTCACAACGGAGGTACCTGCACCCTACGACCATGAGAACTCAACTGTATACAGGCCCAAGCTAGAGAATCATTCCGAAATGAGTTAGCTGCGGGGCCATCGATCATTAGGGGGAAATCCCAATCTGGCTTCACAAACCGGTCGACCTCTCAATTTTCTTTACCCACAGCAGTACCCGGCGGGCCGCCTCCGGTGTAACAAGACACCGCAAATCTCTCCACTCGTCCATTCGAGCATATAAAATACCTATATCCAAAGGGTTGCTTTGTCGGATGGTGGTGTATCCTGGAAGAATACTGTACATTGTCTACCTGAGAGGGCGACAGTGGCAAAGCACATCAACGACTGCCGAAAGCCCTGGGCGTCAATCGAGAAAACGAACACATCCACCCCCTCATCTAACTAGCGACGAGTGACTCCGGGGCGACCCCGAGTACCTCTCTGGAGAAGGGTTTGTCTTCGTCATCATCGTGCACGTCAGAGGTTCCCGCCGCCCAGGGCAAGCCAGCCGTGGCATCCGCGGCGTGTACTTGTACCAGGACGAACGGCTGAGATAGAGGTGCAGAAGCCGAGTGAAGGGGGGGGGGGTTAAAGCCATTTCCAAGCATATGAGTTAGAAGGCTATTTCAAGGCGAGGGGATCAAGAGGGATGGGCGATGAGCAGGTAGAGGAAGAAGGAGAAAGCCGCGGCTGAGAGTGATTACCCGGTTCCCGATAGTTATGGTGATGAAAGTGAGGATAGTGAGAGCGAATATAGTGTTGAAACGGGGTGACATTGGTGGTAGGAGGAAGGTTGGGAAACGATTGTACTACCGTACTGCAAGTTGCTCGGTCTATGTTAGCTGAATCAATACCGTGCCTGTATTTTTAATCTGCGTTTTACCGCACAGGTTTCGTGTAATTCAAAGGAATATGTGTTTCAACCATGATACCCTAGGCGGATGAACGTGGTCCCCCAAGACCAATCCCAGGCCCAGGTTGGGTTATAGTAGATATCCGCTTTCAAGCAGTGAAGGCACAAGGTATCGCTCGGAGAGTTCTTCCCTGGCATTTACGTGATTTGAAGATATTTCGTGGAAGAGAGAAGGCTTAATTCTCTATCTCCCTCCTTCCGTTCTTACATCCTTATACTCTACACTCTCCCTGCATGTGTTTTCCATGGTCCTTCCATTTACACTTCCACAGTTTCCCTTTCTTCCTCGTATCTTTCAAATCCTCTCTCACCGAGCCTTTGTCCTTCCCATTACAAGGGATTCTTCCCCTGCATTAGGAAGCCATATTCCAACAGGCATGACAGAGGGTCACGAGGGTATTCCCGGTTCGCCGGGAGTCTTGGCAGCTCCAACAGGCCTTCCGGTGGCCCACCTCTCGCCTCTTCTCATTTCGTTCCTTCTCCACTCCCCGATTACCCACGACAATTTCCCGACTATCCTTTTCTTTGTCCACTCATGTATCCTGTGAGACTATCCTTTTCTTTGTCCACTCATGTATCCTGTGAATAATCCTGTCCAGATGGATCGTTGTGGCCTCATTCCCGTCTTATCCCACGAAAATCACAGAACTCTCCTAGAGAATCCCAAAGCCTCCGGTGGGTTGCGCAAGTACCGGTAAGGCATAGACGTTGATTCGAGCTTGACACGTCATATCTGGGCATTATACTACGCTGCATGGACTAGCGGGTATCCAACTTCATGAGGGACAATTCGGGTATAGCCGGAGGTCGGTCGGGTGTGTGTGAGCAGGACAGGTAGGCAGCAGGCTGGGGGGCACTTGAGGAGTTTTTTTTTGGGTTAGCGGCCGTTTCGTGAGAACAGGTTTTCGGAACTCCGATTTAAATTATTTTTTTTCCACACGACTAAATAAATTGGTTATATAATATCATACAAAAGACAAAAAACAAGGTTCGGATACTATTTTTCTTCGCTAAATAAACGGCATCTGGATTACTAGCCTGTATCCCTATCTATACAAGCAAAACACTAGAGGGCTCCTGGCACGTCCGGAACCATAGAGAGATGGTTAGGCCGGAATAACATATGCATTGACACTGAGCCCACCTACCGCAGCCGAGCTTTTCACCGACGGCAGTCGTACCGGGTTCACTGTAGCAATTTCTCACGAAGTTACTATTGCATAACACGAAGGTTTCATATCTTGACCAGTTACCGAGGCGATCAGTAGATGTTGGGCTCCGAAACTTGGTTCCAGGTAAATTGGTTTGTTTGAAGCTAGTGTGAGGTGCAAGGATAGTGTTTGGTCTAGGAGTGAAATTCAGAAAGAGAGTCCCAGAGGTTTTAGCGGTAAGGAGAGCAGAGCGGTTGTGTCTATTGGATTTAGGTTTACCAGGGGCTCGGACTCGGGGATCTCGTACTAGCATGGTTTGGAAACGAATGAGGCAGTATGTTTATCGGGACTGTTAGAGATCGCTGGTGGCATGTAAGGGGGGAAGACACTATATGTTCGGATATAAATTTTCACGGATTGGATTGTGCTGGTTGATGAAAGGGGAGAGCGAAAGAAGTATGTACGCTGGGGATGAAAAGTTTGCATATATATTGGACACCTACGGTAACTTAGGAAGAATAAGAACTCCACGATTGCCTTTCTCGTACCTAGCTTTTTTCCTGAGTTATAGCTATGAACATGCGGACAAAAGGTGCCCAAAACAGAGGGGGAGTGGAGAATCAGAATTAAAGAAATACATAAGAGAACTAAACATAGCATTCCAGCAAGAGTTTTTGTGAGGCTATACAATATTTACCGCAACAATCAAGTAATAGCAATCATAGTAATCCACCCGGGGGGCCAAGTAAGAGGGGTCTGATATGAGCAAAGAGCACAATTGGTACGGAAAGGATTAGCTGTGTTATCACATCTAAGTCAAGCCCCTGGATAAAAAATCAAACCTGCAACAAAGAGGAAAACAGGGCCACTATTAATACTATGCCACTTTCTGAAAAAGATCCAAGAAGGCTCTGGTAAACGGAAAGAAACCATGTGCAATATTAGATATGAAAGTATGTTTCAGTAACCAGAGACTCCTAACTCCGAGACCCTCAATCAGAAAACTCGAAAACATCCCCTGGACAACCGCTCAAATATTCCCGACATGTTCGTAAATCCAAGTGCCAGCCTCCGCAATGCGGATTGAAATCAAAAGCCAAGATATCCGCAAAATAGTATCCATGTCCCCGGGAGTTGGGCAATGCTGAGACACTAGAAATGCAGGTTTAGAGAAGTGTATGTCGTTCGTGGTAGTGTTACACAGCAGGACACCGCACACCCAGAGGGTGCGGTATCATTCTTTGTCCGCGCCATTAGGGTGGTTTGGTAGTTGGGGGGTTGTACGCCTGTTGAACTTCCACCTCCTGCACACGCTTCCATTTCCGTAGTGACTTCAGAATCCCTTTCAATCTTTGCTGGCCGATAGCTAAACCAAATGGCGTTCTGCCTTTGGCATCTGGCATGGTTGCGTCGATATCTTCCCGCGCCAATAGCAGATCCACGAGGGGTTTATTACCGCAGAAGACAGCGTAGGTAAGAGGTGTATAGCCATGATCACCAGCGATATTAGGGTTGATATCCGCCCTCCCCAGGAGTAATTCCGCGATTCTATCATGTCGGGAACCGTTAAATGCTGCATGAGAGGTTCGGCCATCCAGTTCCGGTCGGTTGGAACAGAGAGGTTCCTCATCTTCTCCACCTTCTTCATCTGATGATTCTCCGAACATGTCTACCCGGCACGACACGCACTCCCGAAATCCCCAACAACCGCAGTGCAGAGCGACTGTGAGTGGGGTTCGGCCGTCGTTACTTGCTATGTTGGGGTTGACATCTTCCCGTTTTAGTAGTACTTGCACCACCTCATGTAACGCCCCTTGGGAAGCGACTAGGAGAGGCGCCAAACCTTCTGCATCTGGCTTGTTTACGTCAACATCATTCCTCTCGAGGAGTAACCTAGCGATTTCCGGTCGTGCATAGTAGCTGGCCCTCCAAAGTGGGGTTTGTCCCCATCGGTTTTGGCTGTTGGGGTTGACATCATTCCTTTGCAGTAATAAAGTCACAATATCTCTATATCCCCCAGCCGCGGCCTTGGAGAGTGGTGTCACGCCATCTTTATCTTCTTTGTCAGGATTGACATCTTTCCTCCGCAGGAGCGCTTCCACAATTTCAGTATTTCCCCCCAGATCCATGGCAGCCCAGAGTGGTGTACGGCCGTCGCGATCTTGTTGATTAAGGTTGAGACCTTTCCTTCCTAGAAGCATCTTCACGATTTCCGTGTGTCTGTTAAGGCTAGCAAGCCAGAGTGGTGTTTGGCCATTTTCATCTTCGATATCAGGGTTGACATCTGGTCGCTCCAATAACATCTTAACTACTTCCTCGTATCCTTTCTTCGCAGCCCACGTAAGGGGTGTGCTGCGATGGCTGTCCTGAACATTAGGGTTGACATCGTTCCTGTGCAGCAGCATCTTCACGATTTCAATATTCCTACTGAGGCTGGCTTCAAATATTGGAGTTCTGCCGTGCATCCCTCTGCTGTTAGGGTTGACATCTGTTCGTTCCAATAGCAGCTTGACTACCTCCTCATCTCCTGCCTCCGCAGCCCAACTGAGCGGTGTGCGGCCCCAGCTGTCCTGAATGTCGGGGGTGACAGCCTTCCTTTTCAAGAGTAACATTACGATATCCCAATGCCTGTCGCAGCTGGCTTCCAAGAGTGGTGTTCGGCCTTTGTGGTCTAGGCTATCAGGGTTAACATCCTTTCGTTCCAATAACAGCTTTACTACTTCCCCATAGCCTTCCTGCGCAGCCCAACTGAGTGGTGTGCGCTGTTCGGTGTCTGGAATGTCAGGGTTGATATTGTTTCTTTGCAGGAGCATCCTCACGATTTCGGTATGTCCTTCGCAGCTGCCTTCCATAAGTGGGGTTCTTCCGTCGCTGTCTCGGCTGTTAGGGTCGACATCTTCTTTTTCCAATAACAGCTTTACTGCTCCCTCATCTCCCTCCTCCGCAGCAAAATTGAGTGGGATTTGGAAATCATTGCCCGCTTGGTAGGCATCGCCACCCTTTCTGCCTGATGCCGGATTCATAACTCGTAGACCCTTTCCTCTAAGACCGCCTTGTAACTTTGAAATCGATGGGTGCTTGTCGTTGTGACCGAGATAGCAAGGCCTAATGGCGATGCTGTAGATATCTCGATATGTGGGTTGATAGCAAAGTGATCGCGTGTATAATATCAGCGAGGATCCTGAGGGAGGATGTCGGCGATGAACGATGTGGGCTCGTGAGAAGAAGGAGAATGTGTTCATATGTTGTAGAGGCCAGATCGCCGGGGCTTATATAGGAATTGATGTCTGCCAAGGGGCACCACGTCATTGGGATAATACCCTACTCGTACCGAACTCCTGAACCTTGAAACCAAGCCTTGCAATGGGTCGACCTGGGTCGTAATATCAGAAACCCGACCCAAGCCCGACCCGAAGGATGTCAGACCCGACCCGACCTGGCTGGACCCAATCAAAACCCGGGTCACCCGAACAGCCCGAACTATTCAAAAGTTAACTTGCACAGAAGTAAGATATAGTATTCACGATTTGCTAATTCTAGGAAATATAGACAAGAGATAAATAGAAATAGTTCACTGAATAAAAGAAACAATAAACATCTAACAATGAAAGAACTATTCTAAAAGATAACTCTTCTAAATGGATCCAACCCCCTCAGTTGATTGCCAGCTTCGGAGACATTCAAGTGCTTGAATCGTATCAGAGTATAGAGAATGCCATGAATCACAAATTGTTCGCTTCGTGCCAGAGAAAACCCTGTACTGTTCAGCAGACATAGCAGGTATGCTATGAATATTGAGAGCCCATTTCGATAGTATACGATATTCCTTTTGTCGTTTTGTGTCAAACCACCATCTATGAACACTATATCAGTATATATAGGAAATAAATCAAATTAGTGAAACCTACTGCAGAGGATTTCGAGTAGAGACCTCTGGCTCAACATTACTACAATATCCGTTGTACTCATCTTGCCTCTCACCCAACTGTGGAGCAATATTCATCCGTTGCTCAAAGTCATTATGACTTTCCCTATATCCCTCCACAATCCCTCCTTGCTGAGCCTCTCCTAGATCGTCCCTCTGATGTGTTGACTCCAAATAGCTTAGCTAGTAATTTCTTAATCGAATTTTTGCTCCAATAACCCATGCAGCGTCCCATTTGATTTCAAAATAACGCCATTTCAACCGGGGATTGAGAACGACAGCAGCTAAGTATACTGGTGCTCTGTCAGTAGCCGAGAAATATTTAGCTAATTTTTCCCACTCAATCCGCAACATCGATGATAATACTCTATTGGTAGTGTTTTCCTCTAGTGCCTTCTTGTATTGATCCAGTAGGAAGTCAATAGATGGAAGCACCTTGGTCAATGTATCACCAGGGCCTTCTGTTGCTTTGGTGGCTATTAAAAACTCTTTTAATATATTTTTAATTTTTTGGAGCAGTTTCCATTCATGACGCTCGATTCTGTCTGCCTCTAGGAATGGGTTTTCATCTATATAAAGATCGATAGCTGGTCTGATTTGTTGTTATATTATCGATTCGAGAGTACCATGCCAGGAATTCCAACGTGTTGCATTATCCTTCTTAATCAAGCAACCTCCAGCCAGGGCACGAAACTGTTGAATTCGCTGTGGTATCTTCCAGGAATGGACTGCAATATTATGCGCTTTTCCTAAAGGTCCCAGCTTTCTCCATTCGTCCATTTCTTCAATTAATTGACTAGAACTTTGCCCATTTCCCATATCTCCCAAGGCGGCACTACTAGTTCTAAATAGAAATGCTTGAACATTTGGATTTATGATATGTCCATCTCATCTATATGTTATACTATTAATAAAATGAATATACTTGTAGTATAGAGAAAAGAATAACTCGCTCACCTTAGTCTATGCTTTTAGGAATCAAGGAAATACTCAGAGTCAACCTGTATCTTAGCAAGGCGGTCAATAAAGGTATCATTATTCGTGGCATTGTCCATCATAAAATATTCAATACAATCACGGATATCAATTTCCTCAATAATCTCCATAAAGGCGTGGCAAATATTCTCACCAGTATGGGAACTCTCCATTTCTTGCAATGCAAGTAATGCCTGAGTCAGAGTACCAGATAGAAGAGTAAAATGTGCAATAACTCCAAGAAATGCGATGTGGTTCGGGGAGGTCCAGAGGTCGAGGGTGAAGTGAATTGGAGATACTGTTCGTTGCAGAATATCCTTTAGCAAGGACTTTTGCTGCTTGAAGTAAACTAATATCAACGACTTGATTGTATTAGAGGAGGAGGGAAGAATCTTTGCAGCCTCCGGGCGAACTGCATACAAAATATCGTCGAACTGTTGGGAAGTGGCAAAGGTAAAGGGTAAATCACACCGTACAAGCAACCGGACAATCAGATTTTGAATTGAGATAGCTATCAGGGGCGGATAGGCTGCTTTGATCTTTACTCTTTGCTAAATGGCATGTTCGTGCTGTTGCAGTTCCTGCTTATGGGCAATTTGAGTTGCCAATTTCATCATGGATTCAATTGTTTTTTGAGATTGTTTAAGACGCTTGTTTTGAGATGTAACATCTTCGTATAATCCATGTGCCGTAGTCAAGTGTTTACTGGCATTCCTAGTCCTGTGAGCATGAGGGTATTGATGAGTACATAGCTGGCATTCCCAGTTTCTGGATAATATTAGTATTCTGGCAATCTTCAGTGGTAAAAAATAAGAGATCGGTTTCTTACCCATTACCGCGAACTTCTACCAAAAGCCCAAGTGGTCCCTCCGATGTACCTGATACCCATGACCACAGTGTCACCTAGTTTCCCTTTAGCTGTGGGGTTGCGGTTGGAACCAAAGAAACACTCCGTGATAATGATGAAATTTGACCCCGGTCACTTTCTAGGTAAGTGTCAGGAATGTTGATTGCATCATCTACTTCACCTAGATTCTGCGAGAAAATTCCAGGGGAGCTGGGATAGGAAGCATTCGAGGAGAGTTCACTGGTATCATCTTCAAAGGAGTCCATAGCGGGGAAGTATTGATAGTAAGAGGTGGTAACCCGGAGTACTTCGGGTCCTGGTGGGAAGGGGGAATGTCAGAAGAGGGCGGAGACTTTTAAAGAATTAGTGTCTGGCTGCACAACAGAAGGGGGTATTCAGAAACCGGCGGCTGAAAATTTATTACTCTGAGACTAGCTTGGTGATGACGCAAGTTCTGGGGTTCACCAGATGTTCGTTTACATTAGAAGATATGAGTGATATCTTGTGACTTGAAAGCAAAAAATGGTGAAACATAGTTTGGGTTATAGTTTGGGTCTGTTCGGGCTACCCAGGTTTGCAACCTGGGCGACCCGACCCGACCCAAACCCCTAGCCACCGGACCCGACCCGACCCGACCTGATCTAAACCAGGGTCGACCCGAGAACCCGAAGCCCAATTGCGAGGCTTGCTTGAAACCACGCCTCATAGTATTAGTCCAGACATATACATAATACTATTTGGAGCAACACACCACAAACGAGGTCCGAATAAGCAAGTGCTGAAATAGCATTAGGAAAGTGTAAATTTCTATTTCATAAATCACTATCCTTTACCCTAAATTTAGCTCGTTTGGGAATCATTTTCGTTAATTAATGTGCTAAAGGAAAAAAAGAAAATACAACAACTTTCTCCTAATCACAACATCCTTCCTTGAGCTCTACCTATGACAAATTTGGAGATCTTGAAACATTAATAATGATATAAGTCGTAATTTATTTGAGGTAAAGCTCAAATCATACCAGTTTGACGGCCACTATTGCTCCAATATCCTAAGGACAGAGCGGCACCAGAATGCTCGGTTTTCAGGCTGTCAGGAAGCATGCCATGGGCTCAAAAGTAAACATCAAGTTGCTGCTTGAATGTATCAAGATAGGAAACCCGAATTCTCAAACGACCGTTGGGCCTTAGAACTCTTGATCTGCCCGATTTAAAATTACATTCTCTAAATTACAGTAAAATACAATAATTTATATAAATTTCACAACCTTACAAATGCGGAGAGAAAACATACTCCTGACGAAAGCCACGGACAAAGGGAGATAATCTGGGGAACAGGGGGGGGTGAAAGGGTGTTCATTCTTGGATGGATGTTCCCGTCGGATATGTACTGTTCCCGAAAGCAAGAGTCGGGACCAAATTCCCCACCGAAACCGCAACACTCGGAGACGAAACCATAGCCACAACACTACCACCCAGCCCCAACTAATTCAGTTGTGTTTTCCCAAGAAAAAAACCACCGTAAATTGTTCCCCTACCGATGATATCAGAGTAAGAATCCTGTAATGATATGCATTTACTCACCGAGATTTGACTCGCTCGATTGGTACTTGAAATCGGTGGGATTTTTCCTCCAGCGTCGTCTTCAGCGTTTGCCTAGTATACTGACTATTGGTGAATGCATTCGGGTTGTGCTCCTGTCCCACGGCTTGGAGATAGTGCTCAATTTTAGCAGAGAGATACGCTTGAACCAGTAAGCAGCACCAGTACCAAACGATGGATAGGAGATGGTATTCTTCACCAAACATGGCCATATCCGGACAAAGAAAAATCATCTATAAATTCTTATTGAATCAGGTAACTAAATCGTGATTCTATCATATATAAAAGCGTATATGGCAGATCGAAAAACACCGCCCGACTACCCACTTCTCCCGGAAGTTATCAACAGCCTCCGCCTCATAGTCCAGGACACATAGCCCTTTTTCAGGTGGCCCAGCCAGTCTTACTCGTAGGTCACGTCTCACTCTCCAAATCGATGCCGAGGGTTTCGAATTCGTGAGTAGGCGGGCCCGGGCCCTACACTTCCGGGTCCACTACAGATGTGTCAATTAACATGAATTAATACCAATTAATGACGTCGGATATTTCGCCGGATAGTTCCAGGGTAATGATTTCTAGGTTTTTAGAGTTACTATCGGGCGCTCATGAGGCTCAAGAGGTTGCTCGCTTTTTGATTTTTTCGTCGGGGAATAGTCGCTTGCTCCGAGGTTGGATCTAAAGAAAAAAAATAGAGGCAAGAACTTGAGAAAGATATATGAGAAACTCGTGCGGTATAGAAGGTAACAATTTATGATGATTGACTTGTTGGCTGGCGACTTGTCCTTCTACAATGGTGGGCGAGCTGACCCTTTTAAATACAAAAAACATGAGGTACTCTTCCGGGAGTCTTCATAACATCCTCTCCCTTCCTCCGTCACTTCATCTCTACCCCACTATTCTAACTCTATCCTACATAGTTATTTTCTTCCCATCTCCAGTTCCACAATTTTCTTTCTGTTTCTATCTCGGTCTCAATTCCACCGCTGTTATGCCCGATCCTTCTCTCACCCCAGTTCCACCGTACTTGATTCCGATCCATGCGCCCTCCTTACTCCTTCATTTTTCCTCCGTAGTTCTATCCGAGTCGCCATTTAATCTTCTACCTCCAGCACCAATTATCTGTCGTGCCTCCTTCCCGTTCACCTTTACCGAACATATAGGACATTGCTCCGCCTACTCGTATTCGGTCTCTCATCCTTGCCGCTCGTCCTAACAACCTCTGTACATAAAAGAAAAACTCGGACAAGACCCCGGAGCCCAGCTTCGGGAGAGCGCCAGTGATTTTCAACAGCATCGATTATCGGCAGACGGTATAACACGATGACTGCAAATATGGTGATCAAGAAGAATATAAGTATTATTAACATATCGAGGAGATGTGATGACTGTCATAGGTGTGGAGGTGCTGGACTAGAATTTGGGAGAAGAGAAGGAAGAATCCGTTGAGTTTATGGGGAGGATTGAGATTGGATAAGGTATTCGCTCAGTGGTGCGAATGGGCTTCTACGGTGAGGTTTTAGGGTACGCAGTTTCCGAGTACAACGCACGCAAACCATCAACCAGGGAGACACACCCGGTTTGAGCGACCCAAAAATGTCAATTATCGCCCAAGTGTCTTTCAAAAAACTCTCTTATCCACCAAGATGGCGATAATCCGGACGCACCATGAAATCACTTGGGATGAGATGGATTAACGGGATCCAAATTGGTGTAGTGTACAGCACACCACCTAGACTTCCGGTGGAAATAATAAACGGTCCGGGAAATTGGTTGGTCAATCTCGCTCAATCCCCCAGCACTACGTCGATTAATCTAGCACTCTTAACAATCCATCCGCCTCTCCCAATTTCCCTCCTCCTACAGGCCCCAGTTAGGGGCTCTATCTCTCCGACTAACTACCCCATCGTCTCCGGCGTCCAGCCCATCAACCAAGGAGTTAGCCCTGCCTCTCTGGAATTTGCAACGCACCCATGCACTCTCCATATGGCACACAGAACCCAGAGCGAAGAGTACCGACGAACCTACTAGCTCCATTTATTTGGGTATAGCCCCGAGATCAGGGTGATAAATTCAGCAGCCGTCGGAACAGCAATACCGAGAAAATGCTGCCGACTCCAGCGATTATAATTTCATTACTCCCAAGGAAGTACATTGAATCCAAGTGGTCAACGGGCATACTCTGGAGTATTATCATATCCGAGGGGAAAAAAAAAGGTTTTTTGAGCCTCAAGTTGTTGTGGCTATTGCCCTCCATGCGATATCAGGTTATAACTCCCCAGAGACTTATCACTCAAGATGCAGAGGCGGCAAGTTGCATCAAAAAACAAAACCTTTTACGTAAAGCTGGAAAGCCTACAAATGGGGATAGTCTAAAGAAGAGGCTTAGACCACTTTCCAGTCCAATAGAATTGATTTCACGAAGATTGGAGAAACTGGGTTGGTACTACCAGTGGACCGGGATTTTCCTCCTGTTTCATTTTCAACCCCCGCCCGGCGAACCGGCTATCCGTGAAGAGAAGGAATACTTGCAGCTTGGGGTGTTGTCCCATGGATTGAAGGGAGGGCTCTGTTTCAACGGATGAATACAATTGAACTGATGAGCAGTATCAAACCAGGAGATGTGAGACCGTATTCGTCAACGAAATGCAGTGCTTTCCAGGCAGCAAAAAACCATCGGTGAACCCGGACAAAGGTAGGCAATAACTAACCCCCTTCGAACTAACCCGCAAGACCACCTCACAGACAGAAAAACACAACCTTGACTACCTACTTCGCGTTCCCCTTCCCCCCTCTATTCTTCTACTTACTCCCACAACGCTCACGGCCATGCAACTCTCAACCGGTTCCACGGATTCTCAATACCTGCCCTCCAGCGAACCCCCTTCCTCGACACGACCATCTCTGCCAAAGTGCTTCTACGCCTGGGCCACCACCTCCATTGCGACTGTACCACACTTGCTACCGTGCCACTCAGCCACAATCACGGAGGCGCACCCCACCTCATCCACAGGGATATCACCTCGAGTACGCATCTACTTCTCCCAGAAGGCATCGATGGCTGCGACATCAATACCCAAGTCAAGTTGCGTCCGGACAACTAGTTCAAGCATTCTCTCCACCAGGTCAGGTGTCACAACCTTCTGGATACAGAGGTTCGTGGAATTTTCAGGGAGAGGTCCAGGCCGCAGTTGTACAGGTTCTCGATAGCCCCACGATTTTCGATGAAGAGATACGTACGGTCCTTGGAGACGCATATTTCCCCTTTTTAGTCCAATGATAGAGTTTGCCGAATTAATTCTTAGAGTTACAATAAGGGGCTCGCCCGGCGCAACCGGTTCTGGGGTTCGTTTTTAATTAGTCGGGAAGATGGCATAGTGTTAGCTTGCTTGTACATTGTGGGGTTTGCGGTGCGTGGGGTACCATACGATTATAGACAAAATACAAGGATGGCAACGCCCCAGGCTAGGAATACTATAATTATAGATAGCATGCCGTGTATGAAAGCTAACATGTTGTAGGTGTAGGAGGAGAGGATCCCTTGGAGTTTAAGGGGATCTGAGATTGGATACAGGGCCCGCACTGTGCTGTTAATGACTGCGAGGTTGAGGGTTTCCTCCTTTCTGGGTATCATAACGGACCCAGAGCAGGAAACAGCGCTTGTCAGGCAGACCGTATGCTGGGTACCCAAGGATGTCCGAATCAGAATATTCGCGTTATTCAGAAAGTGCTCCCGCATATAGTTCATACCCATCAAAACATACACCTCGAATAAGACAGCCGTTGAGTCCTTTATTGTCCCTGGCCGCTCCTATAATAAAAAAAATAATCCTGGTCATAAAAAGGCGATCTGAGGAAATAATGCCAGGGGGGCCTGTTTTTCGGTTTTTGCGCAATTTTCGCTCCGGGTTATCATGCAATAGAATTCCAAACCTTGGACAGTGAGCAATATTATCAGAAAGTAAACCGCTGAAATGAATCAAAAATTTGACCAGGTCACATCAAGGTTATTCGCTTGAGCAAGCTGGCATCCATTGAGGAATATATGTTCATGTTGATGTGGGTTAATCAGTATCAGATGAACGTGCTTGTGAAAAGTGAGGACTTAGAAGCGATGGCGAGTAACAAGGTCTTATCTGATTTCTACTTAAATTCACAGTCGGTGTTGCTTATGCTCCAAAGATGACCAACTACCGACCATAAAAATTCGCATAACCGGCCCCCCTTAAAGGAGGTTAAAAAAAGGTGAGTAAAAACTAATATAATATAAATTTGGAGTTCACTCCAAAATTACCAGCTTGAATGGATTATCATACAACTCTAATAGCTAACATGTTTTTTCTTTGTTTGAACGAAGGTGTTGTTTTCTTTGTTTAAACAAAGGTGCTGTTTTCTTTGTTTAAACAAAGGTGTTGTTTTCTTTGTTTAAACAAAGGTGTTGTTTTCTTCGTTTAAACAAAGGTGTTGTTCGATGATCCGTAAAGGCTATGAATTTAGCGTGATTTTCGGATTCATATAATTTTGATTTTTCCTTACCGTAGTTCAACCTCTGTTCTGCGCGTCCAATTATTTGAGTTTTTGCAGTACCAGCAAGCATATTAAGGAAAGCTATAGCATGATAATAGCTAGTTTGTCCGGATATATAATATAAGGGCATTATAATGTAAGTAACTTAATACATAGTGTTTAATAATCTTCGGATGTATGACTAATATATTATTGTGAAATTCTTGTATTCATCCCTTATATCTGACACAGATCCATAATCACTACGAAGAAAGTCCTCAAGTAGTCTGGTGGTAACCCGGTTGGCTGCTGATGTTCTATTGGTTGAGGGAGATGACTATCCGGTTACATATCAAGATCTTAATAGTTACTTGAATAGCTCCTAAGATTATCTGGTGGATATTGATCGACTATCATAACAATTTATGTTATTTTTACTGAACATCGCTAGTACTCAAATCATTTTCTTTTTCAGGTATTTTTATTTATTTACTTATTCTCCACCTACCATTAATGTGGATCCTAAAAACACTTTTGCATAATAAGCAATAATACTTTAAATTTCAAATGGACGGGAGATTTTCTATCCTCACTTCAAAGTCACGGTGATTGATACAGTCGGTGCTATCAAACTTACTGATGTTTTTTCGAAAGAAATCTTGCTCGAATTTTATCAAGTTTTAAGGTGCCCGTGGTGATGTGATTGATCAATTTTTCCCACTAATCACCAGTTTTTGCGATATTATGAAAGCACAGATGCCACACGCCCATCATTCAAGTTATGTCGGGCGACAGGCTTTTTCCATATCAACTTCTAGTCTACGGATACCGTTTTCCTACCTCAATTCCAGTACCCTCTGTGTATTACAACACAATCTGTTAGTCAATATTTTTTTTATTTTTTTTCATGACTTCAGTAGCACTTCTGTCACCAATAATCAACTGGCGGAACCCTGGAAAAACTCCTGCTTGAATATTTCCTGATGACGGTTTCTCATGCAGTTACAGTCGGAAACTAAGTTTTCATCTTAGGACAGGTTACTGAGACGATCACTGGATGGTGGACTGTGAAACCTGGTTGCTGGCGTATCGGTTTGTTGGAAAATAGTGTGAGGCGTGCGAAGAGTGATTGGTCTATGAGCAGAATTTAGTGGGAGAGTTCATAGGGTGTCAGTAGCCAGGTGTCGCACTAGAGCGATTAAAAAACACCGAAGACACAGTTGGTGTATTGGGACAGTTAGAGATCGCTCATGGCATGTAAGGGTGGTGAAAACGCATGTTCCTGTATAAGATTTCACGGGTTGGGATATTCTGCGCGATGAAAGAGGAAGACAAAAGAAACACGTATGCTGGAGGTGAGAAGAAGTTTGCATATATGTAGGACACCTGCGGTAATTTAGAAGGAATAAGCAGTCCACGATTTTCTCTAGCACATAGCGTGTTTTTTGAGTTGCAGCTATAAACATGCGGACGAAAAGTGCCCAAAGCCGGAGGGAGGGGAGTGGAGAATTTGAATGCATGAAATCCATAAGAACAGTAAACGGGGCATTCCAACTGGAGCTTTTATGAGGCTATAAAATATTGACCGCAACAATCAAGTAATAGCAATCTGAATAACTCACCCACCCGATGGCCAAGTAAGAGGCGTTGGACGCGAGCACAGAATACAAATGGTTAGGGAAGGAGTAGCGGTGCTATCATATTCGAGTCAAGCCTCCGGATAAAAAATCAAACTGGGAACAAAAAGGAGGAAGAAAAAAAGAAAATATAACCACTAATAATACGATGCCACTTGCTGAAAAGGATCCAAGGAGGCTCTGGAAAACTGACAGAAATCATGTAGAATTAGACAAAGGACATGAAAGAATGATTCAGAAGCCGGACAATCCTCACGCTCATACGCACAATCAGAAAACCCGTGAACACCTCCCGGCAGACTGATTGAGTATTCCCGAAGACATGTATATAACTCAAGAAAGGCACGTTTAAAGAATTGTACATCCTTCGCGATGGCACTGCACAGAAGGACACCAACCGCCCAGATGCGGCGGTATGATTCTTTGTCTGCGACATTAGGGTGGTTTAGTAGTCGGGGGGTTGTACGCCTGTCGAACTTCCACCTCTTGCACACGCTTCCATTTCCGTAGTGACTTCAGAATCCCCTTCAATCTTTGCTGGCCGATAGCTAAACCAAATGGCGTTCTGCCTTTGGCATCTGGCATGGTTGCGTCGATATCTTCCCGCGCCAATAGCAGATCCACGAGGGGTTTATTACCGCAGAAGACAGCGTTGGTAAGGGGTGTATAGCCATGATCACCAGCGATATTAGGGTTGATATCCGCCCTCCCCAGGAGTAATTCCGCGATTCTATCATGTCGAGAACCGTTAAATGCTGCATGAGAGGTTCGGCCATCCAGTTCCGATCGGTTGGAACAGAGAGGTTCCTCATCTTCTCCACCTTCTTCATCAGATAATTCTCCGAACATGTCTACCTGGCACGACACGCACTCCAGAAACCCCAAACAACCGCAGTGCAGAGCAATTGTGAGTGGTGTTCGGCCGTCGTTACTTGCTATGTTGGGGTTGACATCTTCCCGTTTTAGTAGTACCTGCACCACTTTATGAAGCGCCTTTTCGGTAGCGACAAAGAGAGGCGCCAAACCTTCTGCATCTGGCTTGTTTACGTCGACATCATTCCTCTCCAGGAGTAACCTAGCGATTTCCGGTCGTGCATAGTAGCTGGCCCCCCAAAGTGGTGTTTGTCCCCACCGGTTTTGGCTGTTGGGGTTGACATCATTCCTTTGCAGTAATAAAGTCACAATATCTCTATATCCCCTAGCCGCGGCCTTGGAGAGTGGTGTCACGCCATCTTTATCTTCTTTGTCAGGATTGACATCTTTCCTCTGCAGGAGCGCTTCCACAATTTCAGTATTTCCCCGCAGGTCCATGGCAGCCCAGAGTGGTGTACGGCCGTCGCGATCTTGTTGATTAAGGTTGACACCCTTCCTTCCTAGAAGCATCTTTACGATTTCCGTGTGTCCGTTAAGGCTAGCAAGCCAGAGTGGTGTTTTGCCACTTTTATCTTCGATATCAGGGTTGATATCTGGTCGCTCCAATAACATTTTAACTACTTCCTCGTATCCTTCGTTTGCAGCCCACGTAAGTGGTGTGCTGCGGTGGCTGTCCTGAACATTAGGGTTGACATCGTTCCTGTGCAGCAGCATCTTCACAATTTCAATATTCCCACGGAGGCTGGCTTCAAATATTGGAGTTCTGCCGTACATCCCTCTGCTGTTAGGGTTGACATCTGTTCGTTCCAATAGCAGCTTGACTACCTCCTCATCTCCTGCCTCCGCAGCCCAACTGAGCGGTGTGCGGCCCCAGCTGTCCTGAATGTCGGGGCTGACAGCCTTCCTCTTCAAGAGTAACATCACGATATCCCAATGCTTGTGGCAGCTGGCTTCCAAGAGCGGTGTTCGGCCTTTGTGGTCTAGGCTATCAGGGTTAACATCCTTTCGTTCCAATAACAACTTTACTACTTCCCCATAGCCTTCCTGCGCAGCCCAACTGAGTGGTGTGCGCTGTTCGGTGTCTGGAATGTTAGGGTGGATATCTTTTCTTTGCAGGAGCATCCTCGTGATTTCGGTATGTCCTTCGCAGCTGGCTTCCAAGAGCGGGGTTCTTCCGTCACTGTCTCGGCTGTGAGGGTCGACATTTTCTCTTTCCAATAACTGCTTTACTGCTCCCTCATCTCCCTCCTCCGCAGCAAAATTGAGTGGGATTTGGAAATCATTGCCCGCTTGGTAGGCATCGCCACCCTTTCTCCCTGATGCCGGATTCATAACTCGTAGACCTTTCCTCTAAGACCGCCTTGTAACTTTGCAATCGATGGGTGCTTGTCGTTGTGACTGAGATAGCAAGGCCTAATGGTGATGCTGCCGATATATCGATATATAGGTTGATAGCAAAGTGATCGCGCGTATAATATCAGTGGACAAGTGAGGATCCTTAGCGAGGATGTGGAGGAGGAACAATGTAGGTTCATGAGGAGAGGGAGGACGTGTTCACACGTTGCAGAGGCCAGATCGCCGGGGCTTAATATAGGAATTGATGTCTGCCAAGAGGCAGTGCGTCATTGAGGTAATACCCTACTCGTACCGAACTCCAGAACCGGGAAACCACACCTCATACTATTAGTCCACACATAATACTATTTGGATTAACACGCCACGAACAAGATCCGAATACGTAATATGTAATATGTAAGTGCTGTAATATCATTAGGAGAGTGTAAATTACCATTTCATAAATTACTGTAAATTGCTCTGAATTTAGCGCATTTTGGAATCCTTTTCGTTATTTATTATGCTTAAGGGAAAAGGGAAGATAGCACAACCTTCTTCTAATCACTATACCTTCCTTGCGCTCTACATATGACAAATTTGGAGATCTTGAAAAAATAATAATGATATAAGTGGTAATTTATTTGAGGTAAAGCTCAAATCATACCTGTTTGACAGCCACTATTGCTCCAATATCCTAAGGACAGAGCGGCACCAGAATGGTCAGTTTTCAAACTGTCAGAATGCATGCCATGGGTTCGGAGGTGAAGATCAAGTTGCTGCTTGAAAGTATCAATGTGGGAAACCTGAATTCTCAAACAACTGTTTGGCCTTAGAACTCTTGATCTGCCCTATTTAAATTACATTCTCTAAATTACAGTAAAATATAATGATTTGTGCAAATTTCACAACCATACGAATGCGGAGAGAAAACATACTCCTAAGGAAAGCTACGAACAAGGGAGATAATCTGGGGAAGAGAGGGGGATGAAAGGTTGTTCGTTCTAGGATGGGTGTTCGAGTCGGATACGTTCAGTACTATTCACGAAAAGGAGAGTTGGGGCCAACTTTCTCACCGAAGCCGTAATACTTGGGGATGTAATTGCAACCATAATGCTACAGTTTTGGCATTAGCTAATTCAGTTGTGTTTTCCCAAGAATAAAACAACCGTAAATGGTTTCTCTACCGAGGATATCAGAGTAAGAATCCCGTAATGATATGCATTTACTCAGCGAGATTTGACACGGTCGATTGATACTTGAAATAGGTGGGATCTTTCCTCCAGCGTCGTCTTCAGCGTTTGCCTAGTATACTGCTTATTGGTGAATAGGATGAATGCATTCGGGTTGTGCCTCTGTCCTACGCTTCAGAGATAGTGCTCAATCTCGGGGGAGAAATACCCTTGAACCAATAAGCAGCACCAGGACCAAACGCTGGACGGGGGATGGTATTCTTCACCAAACATTGCTATATCTGGACGAAAAAGAAATCATCTGTAAATTCATATTAAATCAGGTAGCAAAGTCATGATCCTATCATACATAGAAGTGCATTACGGCAGATTGAAAAACACAACCCGACTACCCACTTCTCCCGGAAGGGATCGACAGCCCTCGCCTCATAGTCCAAATAACATAGCGCTGGTTTGAGTGGCCCAGCCATTTTTTCTTGTAGGTCACGTCTCACTCCCCACTTTGATGTCGAGGGTTTCGAATTGGTTAGTCAGCGGGCCCAGGCCCCACACCTCCGTGTCCTCTACAGCTGTGTAAATTAACATGAACTAGTACCAATTGATGACGTCGGATATTTCGCCGGATAGTTCCAGGGCAATGGTTTCTATGGTTTTTAGAGTTACTATCGGGCGCTCATGGGGTTCGAGAGGTTGGTCGCTTTTTGATTTTTTCGTCGGGGAATAGTCGCTTGCTACGAGGTTGTAGGGACCGCCGGTAGACGGTACAGCACGACGACAGCAAATATGTCAACCAGGAAGAACACAAGTATTAGTACCACATCGAGGAGATGTGATGACAATTATAGATGGGGAGGTGCGGGACTAGAATTTGTGAGAAGGGGAGGAAGAGTCCGTTGAGCCTACGGAGAGGTTTGAGATTGGATAAGGTATTCGCAGAGTAGTGCGAGTGGGCTGCTACGGTGAGGTTAGGGTAAGCAGTCTCCGAGTAAAACGCACTCAAACCATCAACCAGGGAAACACACCCGGTTTGACCGACCCAAGGATGTCAATTATCGCCCAAGTGTCGATCAAAAAACTCTCCTATCCACCAGGATAGCGATAATCCGGACGCACCATGAAATCACTTGGGATGAGATGGATTAACGGCATCCAAATTGGTGCCGTGTACCGCACACCACCTAGATTTCCAGTGGAAATAATAAACGGTCCCGGAAATTGGTTGGTCAATTTCGCTCAATCCCCCAACAAACACTACGTCGATTCATCGAGCATCGTTAACCATCTCTCCCCCTCACCCCGAATTCCCTCCTCCTCCAGGCCACAGTTAGGGGCTCCATCTCTCCCACTAACTACACCATCGCCTCTGGCGTCCGGCTTATTAACGAAGTAGCTAGCCCTGCCTCCCTGGAATTTGCAACGCACCCAAGGACTCTCCATACGGCACAAAGAACCCATAGCGAAGAGTATCGACGAACCTACTAGCTCCATTTAGTTGCGTATAGCCCCGAGATCAAGATGGTAAATTCAGCACCCTTCGGCACAGCAATACTGAGAAAATACCGCCGACTCCTGCGATTATAATTTCATTACTCCCAAGGAAGTACATTGAATCCGTGTGGCCAATGGGCATACTCGGGAGTATTATCATACCCGAGGGAACCAGGGTTTTTGAGCCTCAAGTTGTTGTGGCTATTGCCCTCCATGCGATATCAGTTTATAACTCCCCCAGAGGTTTATCACTTAAGATGCGCAGGCGGCAAATTACACCAAAAATACATAACCTTTTATGTAATGCTTGGAAGCCTGCGGATGGGGATAGGCGAGAAAGGAGGCTTGGACCACTTTCCATTCCAATAGAATTGATTTCACGGATATTGGAGAATTGGTACTACCTATGGACCGGGATTTTCCCACCGGTTCATTTTCAACCACCGCCCATCGTACCGGCTATCCGTGAAGAGAAGGAATACTTGCATCTTGCGGTGCTGTCCCATGAATTGAAGAGAGGGATCTGTTTCAACGGATGAATACAATTGAACCGATGGACAGTATTGAACCAGGAGAATGAGACCGTATTCGTCAATGAAATGCAGTACTTCCCAGGCGGCAAAAAACCATCCTTGAACCTGGACAAAGGTAAGTAATAACGAACGCCGCTCAAACATACCCGCAAGACCGCCTTACAGACAGAAAAACACACCTTGACTACCTACTTCTCGCTCCCCTCCTCCCCCCCATTCTCCTACTTACTCTCACAGCGCTCATGCCTATGCAACTCTCCACCAGTTCCCCGGATTCTCAATACCTGCTCTCTCACGAACCCCCTTCCTCAATACCACCATCTCCGCCAAAGACCTTCTACGCCTGGGGGACCACCTCCATTGCCACTGTACCACGCTTGCCATTGCGCAACTCGGTAGTCATCACGGAGGCGCGACTTACCTCATCCCCAGAAATATCACCTCGGGTACGCATCTACCTCTCCCAGATGGCACCGATGGCTGCCACATCAATATCCAAGTCCCGTCGCGCCCAGAAAACTAGTTTGACCATTCCACCAAGTCTGGTATCACACCCTTCTAGATGCAGAATTTTGTGGGGTCGTCAGGAAGGGGCTCCAGGCAGCAGTTGTGCAGGTTAATGATCGCCCTGCGATTTTCGATGAAGAGGTATCGTCCTTGGGGGCGCTTAATTTCTCGTTCTAGTTCCATGATCGCGTTTGCCTCATTAATTCTTACAGTTACGACCGGGGGCTCGCCCGGTGCAACTGGTTTGGGGGTTTATTTGTTTTAGTAGGGAGCATGGGGTAGTGTTAGCTTACTTGGGCGTTGAGAGATTTGCCGGGCGTGGGGTCCCGTACCAATACAGACAACAGACAAGGACGGCAACCGCCAATGTTTGGAAGACTATAAGTATAGATGGCATGCCGTGTATGAAAGCCTACTTGTTGTGGGCGTGGAAGGAGTTGGGTTGGGTATTGGGGAGAAGAGGAGAAGAGGATCCCTTGGAGTTTCGGGAGATCTGAGATTGGACGCAGGGCCCGCACTGTGCTGCGAATGGCTACGAGGTTGGGGATTTTCGCCTCTCTAGGTATCATAACAAACCCAGAGCGGGAAACGGCGCTTGTCAAGCAGACCCCGTGCTGGGTATCATACCCGAGGATGTCCGAATCAGAATATTCGCGTTATACACAAAATGCTTCCGCATATGGTGCATGCCAATCAAAACCTACATCTCGAATTAGACAGTTTTCGAATCCCCCATTGTCCCTGGCTGCTCCTATAATAAAAAAGAAAGCCCTGGTCATAAAAAGGCGATGTGGGAAAATAATGCCAGGGGGGTCTGTTTTTCGGTTTTTTTCGCAATTTTCACGTTGGATCATCATGCAATAGGATTTGGAATCTTGGACTGTAAGCAATATTATCAGAAAATCAACCGCTGAAATGAATCAAACATTTGAGCAGGCCTAACTGAGCTTATTAGCTTGGGCCACCTGGCATCCACTGGGGAATATTTGTTCATGTTGATGTGAGTTAATCAGTACCAGATGGGCGTGCTTGTAAAAAGTGAGGGCTCGGGAGCGATGGTGAGTAATAGGTCTTACCTGATTCTACTTGAATATAATTTATGTGTTACTTCTGCTCCTAAGACGACCAACTACCGACCATAAAAATTCACATAATTTGCCCCCCCAAAAGAAGGTTAAAATAAGTTGAGGAAAAGCTAAAATAATATAAATTTTGAATTTACTCCAAAATTACCAGCTTTTATGGATTATCATACAACTCTACTGGTCAGTATTTTCTTTCCTTAAACCAAGTCGCTGTTCGATAATGCATCAAGGCTACGAATTTGTCACAATTTTCGCATTCACCTGATTTCAATTTTTCATTACCTCATTCCCCCCTCTGTTCTGGTGGTTCAAGTATTCAAGTTTTTGCAGCACCGATGAGCATATTACGGGGGCGCTATAGCATTACGATAACTAGTTTGTTTGGATATGTATGATAAAGAGTATTCAAGTAATCTAATGACAACCTGGTTGTGCTGTAGGTGTTTTAATACTAATTAGTGTAGATGACTATCCCGCTACATTTCAAGATCTTCAAGTTGACGGTTCCTTTAATAGCTCCCAAAACAATTGGTACATATTGCTTGATCATATTAACAAGAATTTAGATAATAGATAATACTTTTACTGAACATAGCTAGTATTCAATTTTCCTTTTCTTTATCCGGTATTTTCACCCGTTTACCTATCCTCCACCCGGTATTGATATAAATCCAACAAGCATTTTTGCTTAATAAGCAATAATACTTTAAATTTCGGATCGAAGAGAGATTTCTTATCCTTACTTGAAAGTTACAGTGATTAATAAAGTCGGTGCTACGCAACTTACCGATGTTTTTTCAAGGAATCTTGGTCAAATTTTATCAAGTTTTAAGGTGCCCGTGGTGATGTGATTGATCAATTTTTCCTACTAATCACCAGTTTTGTGATGATATGAAAGCTCAGATGCCACACCGGCCCATCATTCAAGTTATGTCAGGTGACAAGCTTATTCCATATCATCCAGTCTACTAATATCGTTTTCCTACCTTAATTCCAGTACCCGTATCCCGACACAATCTGTTAGACAATATTTTTTTTTTCATGATTTTAGTAGCACTTCTGTCACCAATAATCAACTGGTGGAACGCTGGAAAAACTCCTGCTTGAATAATTCCCGATGACAATTTCTCGTGCAGTTACAGTTGGAAGCTAAGAAGTTTCCATACCAGGACGGGTTACCGAGACAATCACTGGATGTTGGACCCCGAAACTCGGTTGCAGGTGCATTGGTTTGTTGGAAGATAGGGTGAGGCACGCGAAGGGTGTTTGGTCTATGAGTAAAATTTAGCGGGAGAGTTTATAGGGTTTCAGTAGCCAGGTGTCGCACTAGAGCGATTAGAAACACACAAGACGCAGTATGTGTATTGGGACAGTTAGAGATCGCTCATGACATGTAAGAGTGGTGAAAACGCATGTTCCTGTATAAGATTTCACGGGTTGGGATATTCTGCGCGATGAAAGAGGAAGACAAAAGAAACACGTACGCTGGAGGTGAGAAGAAGTTTGCATATATGTAGGGCACCTGCGGTAATGTGGAATGAATAAGCAGTCCACGATTCTCTCTAGCACATAGCGTGTTTCTTGAGTTGCAGCTATAAACATGAGGACGAAAAGTGCCCAAAGCAGAAGGGGAGTGGAGAATTTGAATGCAAGAAATACATAAGAACAGTAAATGGGACATTCCAACTGGAGCTTTTATGAGGCTATGAAATATTGACCGCAACAATCAAGTAATAGCATTCTGAATAACGCACCCCCCCCGATGGCCAAGTAAGAGGCGTCGGATGCGAGTACAGAACACAATTGGTTAGGAAGGGATTAGTTGCGCTATCATATTCGAGTCAAGCGTCCGGATAGAAGATCAAACTGGAAACAAAAAGGAGGAAGAAAAAAAGAAAATAGAACCACTAATAACACGATGCCACTTGCTGGAGGGGATCCGGGAGGGCTCTGGTAAACTGACAGAAATCATATAGAATTAGACAAAGGACGTGAAAGAATGATTCAGAAACCGGAGAATCCCCACGCTCATACGCACAATCAGAAAAGTCGTGAACACCTCCTGGTAGACTGATTGAGTATTCCCGAAGACATGTATATAACTCAAGATAGGCACGTTTAAAGAATTGTACATCCTTCGCGATGGCGCTGCACAGAAGGACACCAACAGCCCTGTTGCGGCGGTATGATTCCTTCTCCGCGTGGTTAAGGGGGTTTGGTGGTTAGGGCCTTGTACGGTAGTCGTACTTGCTCTTCGTGCGCACGCTTCCATTTCCGCAGCGAGTACAGAACCCCCTTCAATCTCTGCTGGCCGGTAGCTAAACCAAATGGCGTTCTGCCTTTGGCATCTGGTATGGTAGGGTCGATATCTTCCCGCTCCAATAGCAGATCCACCAGTGGCTTATTACCGTAGAAGACAGCGTAGGTAAGGGGTGTATAGCCATGATCACCAGCGATATTAAGGTTTATATCCACCCTCCCCAGGAGCGATTTTACGATTCTATCATGCGGGGAGCCCTTAAATACTCCACGAGGGCTTTGGCCATCCAGTTCCGGTAGGTTGCAATCGAGGTGCTCTTTATCTTCGATGGATATTTTTCTGAAAATGTCTGTCTGGCACAACACGCACTGCTCAAACCCCCCATAACCGCAGCGCAGAGCGACTGTGAGCGGTGTTCGGCCGTCGTTACTTGCCATGTTGGGGTTGACATCTTCCCGCTCTAGTAGTACCTGAACCACTTCATTTAGCCCCTTTTTGGCAGCGACCAAGAGCGGTCCCTGGCCTTCTGTATCCGCCCTGTTTATGTCGACATCACTCCTCTCCAGGAGTAACCTAGCGATTTCCGGTTGTGCATAGTAGCTGGCCCTCCAGAGCGGGGTTTGGCCCCATCGGTTTTGGCTGTTGGGGTTGACATCATTCCTTTGCAGTAATAGCCTCACAATGTCTCCATAACCTCCGGCCGCGGCCTTGGAGAGCGGTGTCACGCCATCTATATCTTCTTTGTCCGGGTTGATATCTTTACTTTCCAGGAGCGCTCCCACGGTTCCCGCATTTCCCTTCATGGACACGGCAGCTCCGAGTGGTGTGCCACCGTTGCTGTCTGGTAGGTTGGGGTTGACATCTTTCCGTTGAAGAAGCATCCGCACGATTTCCGTATGCCCATTGCGGCTGGCAAGCAGGAGTGGTGTTTGGCCGCTCTGATCTCCGATGTCAGGGTTCACATCTTTCCGTTGAAGCAGCATCCTCACGATTTCCATATGCCCATTGCAGCTGGCAAGCCAGAGTGGTGTTTGGCCGCTTTGATCTCCGATGTCAGGGTTGACATCTGGTCGCTCCAATAACATCTTAACTACTCCCTCGTATCCTTTGTTCGCAGCCCACATAAGTGGTGTGCTGCGCTGGCTGTCCTGAATATTAGGGTCGACATCTTTCCTTTGCAGGAGCAACCTGACGATTTCTATACGCCCACCGAGGGTGGCTTCAAAAATTGGTGTTCTGCCGTACCTGCCCCCACTGTTCGGGTTGACATCCATTCGGTCCAATAACAGTTTAACTGCCTCCTCATCTCCCTCCCCCGCAGCCCAACTGAGTGGTGTACGGCCCAGGCTGTCTTGGATATCAGGCTTGACAGCCTTCTTTTGCAGCAGTAGCATCGCGATATCCCAATGTCTGTGGCTGCTGGCTTCCAAGAGCGGTGTCCTGCCTTTGCGGTCTAGGTTATCATGGTTGACATCTTTTTGTTCCAATAACAGCTTTACTACTTTCCCGTGTCCTTTCTGCGCAGCCCAGCTGAGTGGTGTGCGTTGTTCGGTGTCTGGAATGTCAGGGCAAACATCGCTTCTTTTCAAGAGCATCCTCACGATTCCCGTATGTCCTTCGCAGCTCGCTTCCAAGAGCGGGGTTCTTCCGTCGCTGTCTCGGCTGTTAGGGTCCACATCCTTTCGTTCCAATAACCGCTTTACTGCTCCCTCATCTCCCGCCTCCGCAGCAAAATTGAGCGGGATTTGGGAACCATGGCCCGTTTGGTAGGCAGCGCCGTTCGTTCTCCTTGGTGCTGGATTCGGAACTCGCACAGCTGGTCCCCTGAGGGCCTTTGGTCGCCTTGGCATCGACGCGTGCTTGCAGTTGTGACCGATGTACCCAGGCCTAATGGTGATGCTCCCAATATCTCGATATATGGGTTGATAGCAAAGCGATCGCGCCGATAATCTAACAGTGGACAAGTGGGGGAGATCCTCAGCGAGTATATCCATAAGGAACGATGTGGGCTCTTGGGGAGAGGGTGAGTGTGTTCATATGTGATAGTGGGCAGATCAGCGGGACTAAATGCAGGAACTGATGTCTGCCAAGAGGTATTACATCATTAGGGTAATGCCCTACAGACCTCCGGAATCGGGAAAGCACGCCTCATGCTATTAGACCACACATAATACTATTTGGATTAACGCACCACGAACATGACCCGAATAGGTAATAGTGGTGCAATAGCATTACAAGTCATGGGACATAATTCGTCACCAAATCGGGTCCTATCTGGACGGAAAAAGAAATCATCCCTAAACTCTTATTAAATCTGGTAAAACCATCACCATCCTATCATACATAAAAGTTCACACCGCAGGTGGGAAAACACCACGCCGCAACCACCTATAAAACATCTCTCAAGATCTTTACGGCTATCGCCTCGCAGTCCAAGTCTCATAAAACCTATTTCCGTATCTCGGTCAGTCCTTCTAATAGTTCGAGTTTCCCCCCATACCTTGATATAGAGTGCTCCGAACTCGTGAGCGAGGTAGCCCGGGAGCCACACCTGTGGGTATTCTATAGCAGTGTTGATTACCAAGAACTAGAATCATACCAGTTGATGAAATTCGATATTTCTTCTGGATAGCCTCAGGGTAACCTGATGGTTTCTGTAGTTTTTAGAGTTACGGCCGGGCGCTCAGGAGGCTCAAGATATGGTAGCTTTTTTTTGGTCTAGGAATAGTAGCTTGTTTCAAGGCTGTACGAATTTTCGGCAGACGGGATAACACAATAACAGGGAATATGGTGATTAGGAAGAATTTAAGTATTTGTATCATGTCCAGGGGATCGGATAATTTCCGCAGGTGTGGAGGTACGGGTTTAGAATTTTGAAGAGGAGGCAGAATCCCGGTGAGTTTATCAGGTGATCTAATATCGGATACGGTACCCGCACTGTGCTCCGAATGGGTTGCTACGGTGAGGTTAGGGTAAGTATTTTTCGAGAAAAACTCACTCAAATCATCAATCGGGGAATCAATCCTTGTTTGTCTAGCTCATCGCGTAAGTGCGGTTCAAAAACTCTCCTGCCTACCAGGATTGCGAGAATTCGGACGTACCGTGGAATTAGTGGGATGAGATGAATTCATAGGATCAAAATTATAGCCGCGTACCGCACACCACGATGATTTCCAGTGGAAATGATAATAATTCGGCAAATCGGTCGGCCAATTTCGCTATACCCCCCAACCAAGACTACGTCGTTTAGTCGAACATTGGTAACAATCCATCTGGCTCTCCAAACTTTCCTCCTCCTGGCTTCCTCTGGGGTTTTATCTCTCCAATTAACTACACCACTTTCTCCTGCGTCCAGCTTACTAACCAAGTAGTAAAACTTGCCTCCCTGGACTTTACATCACACCGAAGGACTCGCCATAGGGCAACCGGAACTCCCCCTCCGGAAGAGCATCGGCGAGCCTATTGGCTCCACATGTTCTCATATAGTCCTGAGGTCAAGAGGACCAATTCAATAGCCTTCGCAACAGCAATACCGAAAAAATACCGCCGACGCCTGCGGCAGCAATTTCTATACCCCCAAGGAAGTGCGTTGAGTCCGAGTAGCCAGAAGGCATACCCTTGAGTATTATCATACCGCGGGACCTATGGTTTTTGAGTATCATGATGTTGTAGCTATCACCCTTCATGCGATATCAATCGATAATTCCCCCAAAGGTTTACCACAAGAGATGTAGAGGTGGGAAACGGCACCGAAAATCAAACCCTTTTAGGTAAAGCTTGAAAGTCTACTAATAGTGACAGGCTCTAGAGGACGGTTGGACTATTTTCCAATTCAATAGAATCGATTTCACAGGGAGTTGGGAAACCGGATCGGTGCTGCCGGCTGGTCGGGGCGTTCCTACTGTTTCGTTTTCAACCCCCGCCCGGCGTACCGACTAGCCGTAAAGACACGGAATACTTTACGGTTGCAGTGTTGTCCGTGGACCTGAGAGAGGACTCTATTTCAATAAATAAATACAATTTGACTGAGGAGTACCACTATTAAACCAACGGATATGAGGCCGTACTCGCCAACCAAATACGGTGCTTTCGAGACGGCGGAGAAAACATCTGTGGACCCGGACAAAAGTAAGTAAAAACTAGCCCCGGTTCATCATACACACGAGCACACTGTACAGACGGAAAAACACGACCGTAACTACGCACTGCTCGGTTCTCCACCCATTCTCCCACTTACTCTGACAGCACTCACGGCGATGCAATTATCCACCGGTTGCGCGAATTATCAACACCCGCTCGTGAACCGCCTCGATGCTATCATCTTTGCCGAAGTACTTCTGCGCCTGGGCAACCACCTCCATTACCACTGTTCCACACCTGCCATCACGCCACTCGGTCGTCATCAGGGCGGCGCGCCTCGCCTTATCCCCAGGGATATCGCCGCGAGTAGGCGACTACTTCTCCCAGAAAGCATCGGTGGCAGCAACATCAATATCCAAGTCCCGTTGCACACTGGCGATCAGTTCGATGATTCTCTCCACCAGGTCAGGCGTCACAGCCTTCCGGATGTAGAATGTTGTGGAATCGTCCGGGAGGGTCCCCAGCCCTAGGTGAGCGGGTTATAGATTGGTCGACAGTTTTCCATGAAGGATCGTCTTTCGAGACACGCTATATTTCTTCCCCGTTTCATGATCGCGTTTACCGCATCAATTCACCGAGTTCCGCTCGGGCACTCACCCGGTCTAACAGGTTTGGGGATTATTTCTCTCAGAGCGGGAGGGGGTAGTGTTAGCTGCTTGGGAGTTTTGAGGTCTGCGGGGGCGTGGGGGTACCGTACCATTGCGGACAGCCTACAAGGAGGACAAGCGCCAAGGTCAGGAAGAGTATAGGTATCTGTGGGAATATTGTCCCTGGGTTCGAGATCTCATACCACTAAATAGTCTCCCGTCTGATCTTTCCGAACTTTCCTTATACGTTACTTCTTGTCCGAAACCATTACCTCTTGCTTTCTCCTTACTGTTTCCTCCTCTTCTCCATGTAGGTAAAATTTCCCTCTTGCATTTTTCTTGTTTTAGTAGAAGAAAGTTTTCTCTCCCCTTACCAGAGATGAAAGTTTTCATCCACGCAGGCATGGTGTCAGAGGAAGAACATCTTATGTTAAAAGCTCCTCATCATCCAGTTAGAAATGATATCCGAACTTCTACCTCTCAACTATTGTGTTTAAAGTGAACCAGTCTACCCATCTATTGTTCCTAAAATCTATATTTTCTCTCTCATTCATTATAAATTTGTTATTGGCATTTACTCTTCAAAAACGACAAAGAGCTACGACGGGACTAAAGAGTTGCGACAAAAGAGCTGTGATGTGGTAATGGAAACTGCAGCGAGACGGAAAATGGGCAACGGCGAATAAGAGGGACAAAGAATGACGATAGCGAGCATGCCGAGCAGCATCTCACGATTTCCAACAATCCCTAAGCACATACTTTCAAGCCTTATCGGTCTCCGAGACTCCATATACTCTCTCCTAGATATTATCATCGTACCCAGAGGCAGTATGATCTCAGTATCTGTGTAAGGCAGGCTGGATTGATCCCCCAAACGCCAGTATTGCCCACCAATGACCGGGGTCGTTGGTATCCTTAACGCTAGGTGTCATGTTCTGAATGGGTAGTCTCGGTAGGAGGGTAGACAAAATGAATTCTCCATATTCCTGGAACTATCATTTCCACCGGAAATCTCACCCTTCTTGTGTGGCACATAGCAAGAATTTCAACCATGTCAGTTCACCTCGTCCCGAGTGATTCCAGTATGCCACCGGATTAAAATTGTCTCCATAGAATGAATGAAGCAGGTTCAGGAACTCACAAATGCTATGATTCACGCATCCTCAGGGCCTGCTTAATCAGGATTGTTTCCCAGGCTAACCATTTGGGTAGGGTACCTGAAAAGGCACAATCTATATATATATCAGCTAACTCCCCTCCTGAATTAAACACACTTGTTTCCTTGCTTTCAGCAGTTATATCTACTCAACACATCTGTCAATAACAAGTATTTCCCCACTACTTTTGATCAACCTATCCTCTAGCCATACTAAGATATTGAAGACCAAGATTTCCTACAGCTTAGTAAGGCTTACCAGTAATAGTTCTGCGCTTTCCCTCTTCATTTATTTGAAGTGCAGTATCTGACAATTTTAGTAGTTTTGTCAGAATCAGATTATCCTACAACAGCAATAAATAACAGTACAAGAATGTTATTTCTTTCGCTTCCAAATGAAATTATCTTGGAAATTGCTTGCCAATCAAGTCTATCTCTTGCTGATAAATACTCACTGGTTCTTGCAAACCATCATTTATATTCTCTCCTACACTATATACTTATTAACACCTTATTTTACATCCAGGATCCAATTATTGGAAGAATGGCACTTTACTCATTTGCCTCACGGAAGGATTGTGCAAGTGTAACAGCTCTCCTGGACAGTGGAATTCTCTCCTTCATTGGCTCCCCCAGCAGTATTGTCTCTATGGCAGTCAAAACACAGAGTACAGAGACAGTTCAAACACTTTTAGATTGTAATATGTGTGCAGATACTCCGAATAAAGATGGAATGAGGCCACTACTTACTGCTACAATCATGAGAAATTCCGATATGGTGCAACTTTTGCTGAGCAGGCGAGGGTATGAGGTTGATATCAATGCCTTTAATTCTACATCAGAGTTTGAAGAGCCACATCCAACATCTCTCATTGCTGCTATTGAATCAGGATTTTTGGAAATAGTTCTCATACTTTTAAAACATCCTGCTATTGATATAAATGCTGTAGTAGTATCTAGAGGTACTGCACTCCACACGGCTATCAGATACTATCAAAAAAACATATTGAGGATACTTCCTGCTGATGGACGAATTGATATCAATAAAACTGATGCTTTGGAAAGATCACCACTGACACAAGCTGTCATGGTTGAAGATATAAATACACTACATCTTTTGCTACTGGACCTGAGGTTAAACCTCTCTGAGGCTACATCTGCAAGCACATTCTGTTCACCACTCCACATAGCAGCAATATTAAAAGATACCACTATTCTTGGGATTCTTCTGACAGATAAACGATTCAATGTGAATGTTGGGTCTAATTCAGTTCAATATCTCACAGTTACACCCTTGCTACTTGCAAGTGAGCAGAGCGAGGAGGCTACTAGTGTATTTTTAAAGGATAGTAGAACAAATGTCCATGTTTATGATAAATGGGGTAACACTGCGCTACACAGAGCCGTAGAATCCAGAAGCAAGACTATAGTTGCTTTACTGATAGGAGATCCCAGAGTTAATATTCATCAAAAATCTAATGATGGGGAAACAGCACTTATGGTAGCCAGAAGGATCAGGGCGGAATCTATTAGCAACATGATTGAAGATGCTGATAGGACAAGGTTCTCGGTTGCTAATTAATTAATTTCTTTACAATATATTGTACTTATCTATTATATAAAACCTGTTAGTGAGAAAAAACATGCCCCATGATCAAACGTCCCAAAACATCATCTTGTGCTAAGCCAATAGTTACACATCAAGAACAACAACGGGAAACCCCGTGTCGTATCGCACAAGCTGGTACTCGTTCCTCGTAATATGAGAATGTGTATTAAAATTGCATCTCACTCTAGAACGTCGGGGGTTGCCTCTCTTAGTAAGGTCGATTGTATTTCTATTCTATCTTTATCTTTTTTATCTGTTTTGCTGTGTTGCTCAGCCTAATTCGAAGGAGCCACTTCGGGATGTTGTAAAGTGTGAGGCCCAATCACCTGGTTTGTATTTTACTTGAGTACGATACCTTTGTTTTGTTTTTTCCTTTTGAATCCAACCATAGCAATAATAGGCTCCTTGCCCATTTCCGCCTCGGGTACCACGCCACCACCGCCACCAGCCGGTATCAACCAGGCCAACCTTGAGTATCAAATCAAACCCTGCTGTTACAAATAACAAAGATATCGCACTACTGAATTGCTCGAGTTTGGTCGCCAAATCCTGCTTCGGTCGACTCCGATTTTCCGATCTTTGATGTCTATAACCTTTCGTCATTGCCAGAAATTATGTGCTCTACTGGACAGAAGTTACCTTCCATACCGGCTCTGTTACCACACCCTGCCTTTCCTCATTATATCCTTGTTTCCGTTACTGACCTTATCCTATTAGAGAGATATCCTTTGACGAGCAACTCAACTCGTGTCCATATACCAAGCCCTTCTCCAAACCAATGAAAGGCTCAATGTCAACGAACCCACTATTGAAAAAATGAATCCGCAACTCCACAACGTCAAGCACCGGTCCATCCAGAAATTGAAGAGGAAAAATTAGCACTAGTTCATTGGCCTCTGTACTGAGGACACCTGCTTCCTTACCTTCGACTCCGAGAAAATCCGAGTCCAGCCTGTCCTGAGCTGAAACAGTGCATTAGTAGAGAATTACATCCCCACGGCCCAGACTGCTCGGAGAGTGCCAGGCTCTCTTTGATTACGGATGGCAATATCAAATTTGTTGGAGATTCGCCTATCACATTTCCCGCCTTCACACCGACTATCCCACAATTTGTTGACACCCGTTTTCGCACCGTACGGGGTAGGAGGTTCAGGAATAATCCATCTTATGCTCTACCACCGATGGACTTAGACAATTTGGCACGGTACCAGCTTCTCGACTTGCCCAGTAAGACGGGCCTCCGGCCGAAGTCAACAACCGCGGCCAGTTGGCCAAATATCTTACCCAGCGGCAGCAGGTTAAAGGGAGAAGGATTCAAGGGGTTATGCAGAGTTGAGGGAAATATAATGGGATTGGTATAGTACAAGAGTAAGAGGTTCAGTTCTTCAACCAAGAGCACCCTTTCTCCCTGGTGGCGCTATGAGATCTGATTAGCATAATAGGAGGGCTCGGGCTTACAGGCGACGGTCGCTGAATCGCCCGGATGGTTTGGGTGCGCAATTTCTGGGTTCTGCTGTACTGCTTTGGCAATTTACGGAGATATGTTTCAAAATAATTTTGCTCTTCGGTTGTGGAGGGCCAAGGACTCTCAAGATATGAATATGAAATGGGCAGTACCCTTTGCCTATGCAAGGTTATCAAGTATTTTCTTGCACATATGCTGTCACCATCCGTTCTGGTTACTATAAGAATGTCGGGGACTGAGTGATCAGGATAATTTATTCACTGCTTGCGCTCTCGTTGCTCATAATATAGTCAAGAACTAAGTACTGTTCTGCTCACTGCAGGGCACTAATAATACTCGCCAACTTCCTCCCTTCCCCATGCTTCCGAAATCCCCCCCATATATCATCCAACCTCGCCCCCCCTCCTCCGCCAACCCGTTGAAATTCACTCCACTCCGCCCCATGGTCTTGAACCACGTATGTCAAACCAACGTGGTCCCTTTCCTTCCCCCACCCGACTCATTCGGTCCCTTTTTCCAACGCCAGAGCTCGCAAAGGTACCACGGGAATACTGTCAATAAGAGTGCAGAGTTGGATACTTTGGAGGTGACCACTCACCTCCAATGTTGTTTAGGAAATCTATTTGCACTCGGATGTGAGATAGGAAGTATACCGCGATGGATTTCCCGGGGTTCATGTAACCCGCCCGGCGCTCCAGGCGGGTTCCCCGAATCCCTTTATTGAATCAAGGGCTACTGCGGTGTCCGCAACGGGGCAGTCAGTCGGTCTCTTCTTGAACTCACTCGAAACGCAAAAATTTCGCCCACTTCACACTCACCCGCCCCTCCAATCTCGCTAGGAGGGGGTGGAGGTTTTCCTCGTAAAAGTGGTGGGTTATTATCTTAATGTTCGGGGCCGCTGATGCGGGATACCGGGTGCCTTCAGTTTGCCAGAGGGGAAATTCTATCTTATATGCCTTCTTTTCCACCCTTCCAGCATCTCGCGTGGTCCTATTTTCTTGTGGCCCAAGCCCTTGGACAGCCCTTCGCCCTTCACCTCCCCCGTAATTGTCCAAACTCTCGTCACCCGATTCTAGTCATAGATCTTGTTTCCTGTCCTTATCAGGGCTATCCTTCATAGTGTCTTGGGCCATACTCATTTCTACTCACACCTTGTCGCATAATCGGCTCCTACCTTCTCTTCCTAGTAACCTTTTTGCGGTCCCATGGCCCATCAGTTCGTTTGTTGGGCGGTATCCAAAATTTCCAAAATTTCCAGAGAATGGCGTTGTCTCATTTGTTTCTTGCGTTGAGTAATTGTATGCGAATTCTGCCAATGACAACCAATCTTCCTAGTTCTGTTGAGGCCATTCTAGATAGGGGAGTCGGCCGGGTTGCTTTGATGCATTTTGTCGGCTCCGCATCCTGATCGTTTGATTTCTGTGGGGAATCGCCGAGTTATATCTTGAGAAAGCTAGTAGCCACATAGGCCTGAGACTCAAAACCCGTGGCTTTGTTGATATGGCAATACCAAAACCCATACCTTCAAGCCTTCTGGGCCCCCGGGACTCTGTATACTTTTTCTTGGACATTATTATTGCAGGCATAAGCGGTATGATTTCGGTACCCCCGTTCGGAAGGCCGAATTGATCCCCTTGACGCGGGTATTATACACCAATGAGTGGGTTTGTTGGTATCCTTGGCGCTGGGTGTCGGGTACTATATGGGAAGTCTTGGTTGGGGGGTAGACGAAACGAAGCAATCAATTTCAGGAGCTATTATAATTTCTACCGGAAATCTCACTCCTCTGTGGTACATGGCACTAATTTCAATTATGCCAGTTCACCTCATCCCGAGTAATTTCAGGATGTGGTCGGATTTAAATTATCCCCGTAGAGCGGAGCATGTTCTGGACCCAACAAATACTATGATTCAGGCATCCTTAGGGTCCGCTTGACCAGCGCTGCTTCCCAGGTTGATTATTTTGGTGGGTTGCCGGAAATGGCAAAAACCGCGTACTGTACCCTCAACCTTGCAACTCATTCGCGGCACGTTACCATTACCGTATCTAATCTCAGACCTCTCTATAAAAGCACTCATATCCCGCTTCCCCTCCTTCCAAATGCAAATCTCCAGCATTCCGCATCTACAAAAATTAGTCTATCCTGCCCGACATGCTACCAATACTCATGTTCTTCCTAGCCCTCGTATTCGCTGTCATCATGATACGCCGTCTACCATGGTAGGGTACCCCATGCCCACAAACCCCACAACAGCAAGCTAACACTTCGCGTAAAAAAACAAAAAGGCATGAACCGCTTGTGCCCAGAAACTACGAGATCGAAAATCTAAAGCTTGGCGCAGAATCCGCAATCTTGAAACTAACCCACCAAATCACAACCCTCACTACCCGCTACCACTTTATGTCAGCTTGCCTTGCCCTCAACAGCCGGCGCATCTTGGGTCTGGGCCCCCTGCCACAAGAGCTCAAAACCTTCCATATCAATGAGGGCGTGACGCGCGACCTAGTGGAGAGAATGATCGAGCTGCTCGAATCGGCGCACAGAGACTTAGAACGCGGGGGTAAGGCCGTCAATTCCTTCTGGGAGCAGTGGGTATGCGCTAATGGCGACATGCCCCGCGACGAGGTGGCTCGTGCCGTCGAGTTGATGATCGAGTGGTGCGATGGCGAGAGTGGCGCTGTCGCAAAGGAGGTGGTCGCCGAGGCAATGAAGTACTTTGGCATGGATGATGGGATCGAGGGGGAGGGGTTCAGGCTCGAGCAAGTGGTGGCTCAGTTGAGAATCGATAGAACAGGCGGGGAAGCGCATCGCTGTTTGTGTGAGTAGGAGAACGAAGGTGAAGGGGAAAAATGGGAGTGAGAAGGGGGTAGTCTGGGGTGGTGTTCTTCCATTTGTAATGTGCGCTAGTGGGTCTGATAGAGTGGAGCTCGTTTTCCTTGCTTTAATACGCGTTGGCAAATGTTTTTCCTGTAGTCTGGATAGGACCGCATTCGCTTTCTTGATACAGTCCCCGGTCTGTTGGCTTGATACCGGCGCCGCCGATTGGCTCCGTTGTACCTATCCATTGAATTGAGCGCTACCTCCACCTCACTCGATAATATTGCAACCGGGAAGCATCGATTCCATTCACCGATAGTTATCAGTGTTCTCAGCCGTCGGGGCCCCAGTAGGGTCCGGCGGGGGGACTGCCGAGACCCCCGGACGAGACGGGACGGCAAAATGTCGTCCGCCCCCGTCCTTGAGCTCCCAGGACGGCCGTCATTAGGAAGGACGACAAGCCCCACGGTCTGAGACGATTTTAGGTAGGGGAGAATGGGGGACGGTGGTGATGGTTGGGACGAAAAGGGACGGTGGGGGACGGTGGCGGACGGCTGGGGACGGCGGGTCACAGCCTGGTACTATCAAATCCATCTTATCCTCCCGTGTTCCTACACCCTGTGAGAGTAATTCTAAGATCACCAAATGATAGTGTAGTGTCATAGAGAGAGGTAGGGGAAGATAAGTAGCGGAAAGGATTTACTGTAGGGGAGAAGCACAAGGGGATAACAGACCAGATAGCGCAATATCCCACACTTTAACGTTCATTGCCTCTTCACATTCTTGCCCAGCTCACTTCAGTATTGAATTTCGATTGCTACCTCTATGTCACTCGAGAATGAAGCTACTGGATCACAAGATACAATCTGGGATTTTGATATTGACACAGTCTCTGGACTTACAAATAGTGCAAGTCTTGCAACGATTTCTATAGAATGTCGGGTTGGTACAACCCATTGCCAATTGGGCAAAGCGCAACGAACCCAACCGGGGGGGTAGGCCGGCGTGCCTGGGAGGTTAGCGGATTATGGCTTTTCAGGTTGCTGGGACAGTGCGGGGTCATAGCCCTCCCGTGCACAGCCCATCAAACCTCACTACATGAGTCCCCCTTTGAGGTTCTCCATACCACACCATCACCACTCCTCTCACAGCTCGCGTTCGTTATTTCTCGCTTTCTTTATTGCCTCAAACTACTATCCCTACCCATTCAAAGCCACTTTCTACCCGGTTTTACCAATTAGCCATACCCACAAATACATCATGGCTCCCAGAAGAGCTTCAACACGGGGAGGCGCCTCCATACCGGCGACCTGGCGAAGGGCAACAACAGGAGTAAGGAAGAACACGCGTACCCGACGAGCCCCAAGTCGTTATGGCCAAAACCGGATCTGGACCACAGTACCCCAGGACCGAACACCCAAATCCCCCATCTAGAGGTATTGAGGAACCCGAGACAAGCACCCCCCAGTACAGCCAATCTCCCTCCAACAACGAACAAATACATAGCTCGCATTTCCTGCCCTCCAACACGATCTCACCACAGCCGGCCACCCCATTATCACCAAGCGATGTAGATAGCCACACCTTATATCGCTCCCCTCCAGACATACCCATCAATCTCAGTATGATGCGCGAACTCCTCCGTTCACACGAGCAGGATATTGTCAACCGAGTGGTCCTCCAACTCACCTCCAACAACTAGAATCCCCAGGGCCCCACCCCCCAGCATGCCCAGCAACTCCCCACCCCAACCCAAAATGCCCAGCTACTCCAACCTAACTCTACGCACAGTATGATAGCAGCACTAGAAAAGCCAATTGGCAGAACTCAGAAAGGGAGGTCAGCAGGACCTGGCCAATATGAGGGAACTGAGGGTTCATGGGACATACGACCCATCCTAGTTCATATTCCCAGACGAGGGTGAGAGCGTATCAACTATCGCACCATCAGTGGAAGTACTGTTCCCTCAAGTCGAACGGGGTACCCTGGTACAGATTATCTAAAATAGGTTCAAGCCAACAAACACATACCGGCTTCTAGCTAGTGAAAAGGAACGGGCTGAGACACAACGAACGATTAGCATGGGAGGCATTGAGTTCCAGCAAGCCGAAAGGGAAGGGAGAGAGAGCGAGTACCGAATCTGCAGCTTCTTCAAAGCCTTTGCAGCCTACTTGGGAATTCTCGTGAAGCTACCTCCATCCCTACTGCAAGGAGACCTTCCCACAGCACTGTCTCTATACACCATGAACCTGTATGTCTTACTGGAGAAGTACACATGGGAGAGAGTGAAGGCTTACTACTTCCAATTCCACCGGAAGAGGGTGGCGAGTGGAAGAAGCATTTACCATGCCAGCGAGTGGCGACTCTTTGACAGTGAGGTTGTAGCATCAAAATGCTTTGCGCACCCAGCGCCACGATGCCCTTGGCCACAAAGCAATACGCCAGCCACCGGATCTCTCCGCCCGATACACGAGCTCCCTATACGTGAGAATGTCCCAGGACAAGCATACCAGCCAGTCAGCAGCAGCCTCACATCAACTTTTAGCCAATCCCCGCATCCGAGAGGAAGTACAGGTTCCGTACCAGCTATAGCACCACCATTCAGAAATTGGAACTATCGGGAGTGCCAAATCACTCCCTGCCGCTATCAGCATACATGAAATTCCTGTGGTAGTAACCACCGCGTAGCGCAATGTCCTACATGGAGTGGATACCGAGGCCACAATAGACGTTCGCCATTCCAGCTACCCCCACTTTCCTCATGCCATTTCCTAACCTCTTCCTACACACTTAGACCGTGTATTCCCCCTTGCACAATAGTTAGCTCACTGCTACTCAAGCAGCTCATATCCCAATCACTCATCCGCAGCGGACACCCCCCAGCCCAAGCAATAGTTGCCTGCCCCCCCAAACCTGGCATACCGTCCTCGCGTCCAAATACATCATTGCATTACTCACTATTTACCAGCCATAGTCTGCCAATGCCCACCGGGCAACTTAGAGGAGAAGGATGGAGTAAGCTTACACAAGATTACCCAGTCCCCGAGGTGAGCACAGCAGTCCTAGGAATTTGCACCCCCGGTGCAAGAATTGGCTACGAAGGTTCCAGCAATACTACCCCAATTCACCCCAACCTAAAGACTGCCATAGATGAGGCCTCAATCGTATCAGCCGATGTAATATCAGAGCTTAATCAATCTCGCCTAGAAGTTTTCCCTGATTTTAACAGCCTACCAAACCACTTGACAGCATCCCCACTAGGCCTCACCGATAAGTAGGATGGAAGCAAGAGGAGAATCCATTACCTCTGTTACCCGCCTGGTGTAACGGGGGCTCCCGGTAGGAAGATGGATCCCAAGGATGGGGCCTTACCAAAGGTTTCTTCGTAAGCCAAATAAAGAACAAATATGTAAGAGGGAAAACCTCAACTGTGAAACTTAATATCGTTAAGCCACAGCTTTACTCAATAAGTCCTCGAGAGAACAGTTGATCATCTTGGGAGATGAGGTCTCACATATACTCAAGTAGAATCATATAATGCCAGCTCCTCTCCATCACTCCTGAGCTCACCACCATCAGGAGCATGCCCATCTCCTCTCAGCCTTGGGTTAACATTCCACCAAATGTCAGCCGGCTCTGCTAGTTCATTATCCGGCGTGAAGTGTTCATCCAGTAACCTGATACATGCAGGTGCAGGAGAAAACTCTTCACATCGTTGTCCTGTCAGAGGCAAGCCAATGGGTTACTAAAAAGCTAGCCTAATGTCGAACTCACTGTCCCATGGGTATTCATTCATGCAACTCCTGTAGACTACCATCCAATGGTCTCACTACTCTCTACAAGTCTATTGTCTTCTACTGTCTTCGACACAATAGCTTGGTCTACCGACTCCTGTGATCATGCACTTAAGTCATCCGCTTACATGGGCGCTACTCGGAGATATTGACTTAAGTGCATCTACCAAGATGAAATTACTAAGATCTAGAGTTCGCTTAGCAACCTTCAGACATCTTGCAGTCTTTCGGGAGCATTTGGAGATCAAAGGTCTTTTACCACTACGAAGGCCTCCGAGGCTTCCGGTATAACTTATTTACCTACCACTGTAGGCTTATAGGTATCAGTAGCGTATACACTCTGGAGTAACTGTTCATGTAACCATTTGATCGCTCCATGCCCCCTCATATATCCTGGGCACAGCTTCCAGTTGACTAGACGGCGACAATATATAAGGTTTTACACCACAGTCTTCAATCATATGCTTTCACTAGTAAACCAGCAGCTACCCTTCTGTTGGACCATGACGCATGGTCTGTACATCAGGATCCAAGGGGGGTGATGGACTCTGTTTTCCAATGTTCACCAAAGGCGAGATTTCCTTCGGTTTGTAGCATAACAACGGATTACCCGATTGAGCCCATATTCAAACCTCCTCTATAATCTAGCGTAACAAACATTCCTATGACTTTCCCCCGGACTTCAAGTACCCTTTTACACTCAAGGTAGGGTAACTCCTATCCAAAAGTAGGGTAACCATTTCACCAAGATAGGATAACTATAATCTGTAAGGTAGGGTAACTACCCACTTTAGGTAGGGTAACTCGCTGGAGTTCTTGGAAGCCTGCCGATCCTGCCCTGTAGACTATCCCTACCCACACGGTAGATATTTCTAGTTCGCAGTCTAAGCATTACCATTTGCTTAGCCCATGTGGTAACCCTTTGGTAGCCTTATTAGACTAGCCTAACCGTAACCCTTCCGTGCTCTGGTATGGGATAAGACTAAGTCTACTGTAAGATCTAGCAGGGTTGTTACAACAGAGGATATGAGTGGGATTAATACAGGTATCCCAGAGCACTGTGATGCAATTCGATATAGCGGGATTGAAGACGCAATTCAGGATGTTCAAAGATTCTGGAGAAACAGCATATTAATCAAGCGCGACTTCGAGTCCGCTTTCCGGCACATACTCGTATAGTCAATAGACACTTTACTCCCTGGGTTCCTGTGGGAGGAAACATTTTATGCAGAACACTTCCTGCCATTCTGACTGCGCACAGCTCCATATCTGTTCAATCTCTTCCCGCAGGTTTTCCACTGGATTCTTGAACAGCAATTCAAAGCAGCAAATATTAGAGCTACGATAATGCACTACCAGGACGATTTTTTGTGGGTCTTAGACCCCGGACCGATAGCCAATCTTAAGAGATCTACCAAAAGCTTCACCTGACTTTACGCTCAAGTGGGATTGAGTATAAAGATATCCAAAAACGAGGAGGGAACTACTGTAAGCTTTGCCGGGTTGGTACTCAAGACCGGTGATATGGTAATTCGACTGCCTGATAAGAAGCTGAAGAAAGCGCGTAAAATCTTTAGCGTGGCCTGCAATAGCAGATCCCTCACGCTGCTTGATATCCAGAAGCTTACCAGATATCTAAACTTCGTCTCCAGTATTGTTCCTCTTGGAAGGACCTTTCTTCGTCACCTCTACAACATGGAGCTGTATTTTCCCGCACAAGCAGCCAAGTACCATAGGCGGCGAATATCTGGTGAGGCACATAAAGACCTAGCCTGATGGGCAAAGGCACTACACCACCCACCCGAGAGATCAATTGCAATGAGAAGGCGAGATGTAATTGGAGCCAGGTCCGATGCGGCTAGTACTCAAGGACAAGGGGGATACTACCTTAGCCAAAGCCAGGCACACCCCGAACCCGATTCTGCATTCTGAATACCAATACCTCTCTTCATAGTCAAGGGAAGGGAGCAAAACAACACACAGGAAATGCGTGCCGTCGAACAAGTGCTACTGCGTTGGGCCTTTGAATAGAATGGGAAGACACTTGTAATGCATACCGACAACCGTGCAGTAGCCCATAGTATAGTCAATAGGACAATCTGTGGAGCATCCATGCAAGTCTCAAGGAGATGCTTGTTGCCTGCTAGTGAATACTACTGGGACGTGGAGGCATTTTGGATCTTAACGAAGAAGAATGCCCTAGAGGATACGCTCTATCAATCCGATTATAACAGGATAGCTGACCTCGCACCACAGTTACTACATCCGAGATGCCGCCTCCAACAACATGGATTTCTAACATACAGGAATCAGGATTGCCAAGGGTAGCCGCCTACTACCTTTGACGCGGGATCGCCAATTCAACCAGGCACAACTACGACACTCCGAGATCCCGTTTTCTTTCTTCTGCAGACTGGCTGGGTACCAATACCCAAATGGTGGTTGCTTTCCCGCAAAGGCAACATGGTTAATAGAGTGGTTATGTTCCCTAGCTGGAACAGTCAAAGTGAAAACAATGAAGCTCTACCTAGCAAGTATTAAGTCTTACCAACTTGACCTCGGAATTGAGTGTACCGCATTTGCAGACCCCCGTTTGGAATGAACAATCCAGGGGATCAAGCGTGATCACCCGGACCTTGCACTCTGTATACGAATACCGGTGACCCGCCCCCACCTCTTACTCATCATCTGCTATCACTCACCCTCTAACTACAATGACGTGGCTACCCGAGCCGCATTCACGATTGCCTTTGCTGTGTTCCTCCCAGTGGGGGAGTTTACTTATAAAAGGGAAGACCTCATACTGGGGGACGCATTTCCAAAGTGGTTTCTCACTAAGAGTAGTGTCAGGGTACGAGGGAGAGGAGCATATATGGAACTCACACTTCCATCATCGAAGACAGACCCATTTCTGTAGAGTATTAAACTTACAATTGCCCCCAGCCGCGACAACGCCTGCCCTGTACATGCCATGAAAGAGTACCTCTCACACGATTCTCACCGGCCCCATCATGTACCCCTGTTCTGCATCGGCAGTCTCGAAGAGCGAGGATTCCCTTCATAATACGTCGTTCACAAACTAGAAGCTCACGCCTCTAGAGCTGGACTGGGCCACGGGATGTGGAATGGCCACAGCTTCCGCAGGGGCGCTGCCACCTGGGCAGCCCAAGTGGGGATCTCGGGAACAGAAATCCAAATACTAGGTCACTGGAGGTTATTGAATTGTGTAAACGGTACAATCTTAATAGACTATATAGAGTATCAGGTCGCGATACTAAAATTGTATTGCGGGCACTTTAAGCGAGGAGGTATTTGGTATGAAGGAAGATAGGTAGAGGTTGTTGTCCTTAATTCTTCTAAACAAGGTGGGCGGTAACGTCTATATATACAGGTTAACATCCTCCACATACACACCGTGTATCTTAAGAAATAATAGGTACAACATAGGAAGAAACAAAAGTGTGACAGTGTTTAACCTGAGAATCTGGCAAGGAAATCCCAAACAATGTGCTTTAATTTAAAGTGTGTGAGGGATATAACCGCGAGTCTCAAGAAATAAGTGGTGGTTAAAAGAACTGAAAAGTATTCATAAAATTGGAGAAATATCATAAAATCTATAAGAAAATCAGATGTGATAGTTCTGATCGTAATCATGACAGATTCAATGAAATATAGGTCATATATGTCCTAGCTGTAGTAATGTTCACAGAGTATAGGTAAAGCCGTAACACAAACAAAGTATGAGAATATACGATATTATCCAAGTAAAATAAACCTATGGAAGCAATCAAAAATGTCAACAAATCGCCGCAATATTTACAGCCTAAGAATTCCTTAAACTAAAGATGTTCCGGTTTCGCCAAAATTTTGAAGCAGATGTCAGAAAGGTTATTGGAGGTCAAAACTTAAGTAAAGGAAATGAACCATGATCGATTTCCTCAGGTATTTTGTGAAAGTAGATATCGGTAGGTTTCGTTCGCTCTTGGAGTTGATGATTGGTAGCCAGAACATTTGTGCCGGTATTATCAGCATGCAAAGCGATCAGTAGGATTAATCGAACATAATAGGGACCCTTTTGGAATCATTGGATTTGTCGTGCTGTAACGACCCTGCTGGATCTTAAAGTAGACTTAGTCTTATCCCATGCCGGAACCCGCAAGGGTTACGGTTAGGCTAGTCAGGTAACCCTGTCAAAGGGTTACCAGGTGGACTAAGCAAATAGTAATGCTTTGACTGCGAACGAGAAAAGCTATACCGGGTCAGTAGGGAAGTCTACGCTGCGAGTTCGGAAGGTCTCCGAGAGTTCCTGCAAGTTACCCTACCTAAGGCAGGTAGTTACCCTACCTCAGGGAGTATAGTTACCCTACCTTGGTAAGCAGGTTACCGTACTTTTGAATAGCAGTTACCCTACCGTGTACGCAAAAGGTTACGCGAAGTTTCGGGAAAAGTCCCAGGATTGTTTGTTACGCAAGATTATATAGGAGGTTCGAATCTGAGCTCAATCAGGTAATCCGTTATTGGGCTACGAACCGGAGAAAATCTTACCTTGAGCGAACATGGAGAAATCTGAGTTTAACACCCCCCTCTGGCCCAGATGTACAGACAATGCGTCATGGGCCAACTATAGGGAAGTTGCTAGTTTACTAGTAAAAGCCTCTGATTGAAGACAGCGGTGTAATACCGTATACATTGTCGCCGTCCTTCCGACCGGAAGCTGCTCGCAGGATATATGAGGGAGCATGGGGCGATCGAATGGTTACACGAGAAGTGATTCTCAAGTGCATACACCACTGATCCTTATAAGCCTACGGTGGTAGGTTGGTAAGGTATACCTGAAGCCCAGGAGGCCTCTGGTTAAGTGGTAGACTTTCGACTCCAGTATGTCTCCGAAAGGCTGTAAGATATCTGAAGGTTGTTAGCGAGCTCTAGATCGTGGTAGTCTTGTCTTGATTGAGGTGGTTATTGTCAGTGGCTACAGGTAGCGCCTGTATACGCCCATGGCTTAAGGGTCTCATCACTGGAGTCCGTAGACCAAGCTATCGTGTCGAAGACAGTAGAAGACGATAGACTTGTCAAACGTAATGGTTGTCTACGAGACTTGCATAGACGAATACGAATGGGACGGTGAGTTCGATATTGCACTAGCGTATCAGTAACCTGTTAGTTCGTCACTAACAGGACAGCGATATGAAGAGTTTTCTCCTACAGTTGATTGCATGTATCAGGATACTGCATGAACACTTCACGTCGGATAATGAAGTAGCAGAGCCGGCAAACATTCGGTGGAATGTTAGCCCAAGGCCCAGAGGAGATGGGCATGCTCGCGAAGGTGGTGAGCTTAGCAGTGATGGAGAAGAGCTGACAATATAATTCTACTTAAGTATATGCACGACATCTTCTCCTAAGACGATCAACTATCCTCTCGAGAACTTATTAAGTAAAGGTGCGGCTTAACGATATTAAGTTTCACCGATAAGGTTTCCTCTCTACATATTTGTTCTTCACTTTGCGTACGAACAAAGCTTCGGTACGGCCGCGTCCTTGGCATCCATCTTCCCACCGGGAGCCCCTGTTACACGTGCCACCAGTGACAAAGTAACATCTTCCGCTTCGGTTATTGATGTAGCGACCGAGGCATGTTTCTTAGATCGCAATGAGATACATGAACTGTTGAATAGAATAATGTATACGGAACAAGTTCAGCGAGTGTCCAGGGTGACAGTGCAGTCAGCGTCAACGTAGGTATGGGTTGCATTAGTTGTATTATGCGAGTAGAAGAGTCCAATGTTTTTCGTTCCGTTTATCTATAGAAAAATGTATTTACTTGCCTTAAGATGCTGCTTGGTAGGGCAAAAACACAATTGAGAGAGAAATGAAATCATATATGTTAGATGGGGATTGGTTTAAGTTGTCAAGTAAAGAAGTGATACTAATATTGATTGGTAAATGGAGAGGTCCGTTATCCGTAGGGCTTCGATCCCTTTCGTATGTTTAATGCCTTTTGGTAAAGGTGTAGAAAAGGAGCTGGAATTATCCATACCATATCGAACGAGGACTGACTGGATGTAATGTTGTTGGGTAAGATGTATCCCGACTGATGTATAAGTAATGCATAGTCCATGCAGGAAACTAGCTTCCCCTTGATTGGTAATCTCGAAGGCCGTTTTCAGGTCTTCTATCAGAGTCATAGCGTAGAGGGTATTGGCCGAATGGATAGTGATGTCATCAACATAAACCCATATGTATAAGTTGTGTTTAATGTGCACGAACATCCATGGGTCACGGGCTGATGTCATAAAGCCTTTGCATGTTAAGAATGTTGCCAAGAGAATATTCCATTCTTTGCTGATTGCTTAGGTCCATAGATACATTGGTTAAGTTTTCATACTTTATCTCCGTCATGGCATCCTCGTAACGGTCATGTGTAAACTTCTTCTTTCAATTCACGATAAAGGAAAGCTGATATAACATCAAGTTGTCGCGGTCGCCATTTGATTTTAGCGTTTAGCGCAAGGAGGAAGTGGAGGGATTCATATCAAATAACCGGTGCAAAGGTTTCTTCTTAGTCAAAGCTGGGTCTTCATGAAAATTCTTGGGCAACAGCTCTTGCATGATACTTTTCCAACGTTCCGTCTGAACTCTTTTTGGTTCTGAATAGCCACTTACTACCTACCAATATTCTATTAACAGGTTTATCGACAACGAGGAAGGTTTTATTATTCTCCAGTGCTATTAGCTCATCGTCCATTGCCGAGGTCATTTGATCATTTAGCGCGCTGTTTACCTCTTTGTAATAGGTGGTAGGATCGTTGTCTGTTATTTCGTTGACATTTCTACCACAGCATTGTGGTGGACATGAGACTCTTCCAGATCTGGTCGGTATTGTATCTGGATCCACGGCCTCTGCAGGAGGTTCCGGGATTGGCGATTAGGGACACTCTTATTTATCCGGGTTTTGAGGTGGTGGGGGAGTATGAACTTTGATTATTGTTTGTTGGGGTTCTTCTAGTTCTATTTCCAGAGGCTCGCGGAGCGGTTTCGAGGCTATTAGAAGGCAGGGTAGAAGAAATGTCACAAAGGTCTCTTGTGGTGAAATAGGTTCCGTTAAACACGCGAAATTATCCTCTTGGTTGTGTAATGGAGTTGTCTAGTTTCAGTAACTTTATGTTGCGATGGTATGTAAACTCAGTAGATTTTGTTGGAGGAAGTATATCCAACACGATATTCTTGGATCGCCCTTGACTGTAGCTTTGTGCCTGGTTTTCTGGATTTCTCTGATATATTGACAAAGCATTTAGTCCCATATGGGTGAAGGTGTGTGATCGACGGCTTTTTGTTATAGAGTGATTCATAGGGCGTCGAGCTTCCTATGGATCGGTTTGGGAGTCTGTTCTGCAGCTATATGGCGGTTGCGACCACTTCTGCTTATAGTCTAAATGTGAGGTCTTTCAACATTGATCAAGTTGAAGTGATTATTGTTCTATTATATCATTCTGCAATGCCATCAGATTCATGTAAGGAGGGCTAGTCATGTCCGGACAATTCTGTGCATTAGTAAAAGTTTCAACATCATACAATTAACATACTCACCACGACCATCAGTTCTGAGTTATTTTGTTGTTATGGCCTCTGGGGTTTGATGTTCGTTGATGAATTGTGTAAATACTGTTATTGTATCAGACTTGGTCTTAATAGGATAAACCCAAGCTTAGCGAGTACAGTCATCGATGAACGTAACATAGTACCAAGAATTGAAGAAGGTAGGTGAAGAGAACTTTCCACTTGAGTCAGAATAAATTAACTCGAATGGTGTATCCCATCGCTCGCTTGTTGATCCTGGTTTGGGTTTGCAGGACTTGCATCAACCGAAGTTATTCACGCATCTGATGCAACGTCCTTTCGTGCGGACGCACCCGGCAACCCTTTTGTATCCTGTGCATCCTGTGCTTGCTGACTCCCCTTGCCAGGGCCCCTAGCGCCCTTTGCATCGATTGCTTCGTTGCAATACAACTTTGCTTTATGAGCTTCTTGTCTTACTTTGCAACACTGCGTTACATCCTGTGCGTTACATCCTGTGCGTCATGCTTTATGACCCTTTGGTCATGTTAAACACCTTCCATGCGACGACGCCCGAACACCGTCCTAAGCGATCTTTCGCTTGAATTTCCCCTCCAGATGATGTGATCCCTACATTACGTCTTACTTGCATCCTGACCCTAGTCTTGAGTCTTTTACGTTCTGGGTAAGATCTGTGTGTAGCGTTCATCGCACCCATCTGTCCAGTTCCTCTTCACCGCTCCCCTTGTGTCAAGACTCCCTCTGATGAGCTCTCCCACATTTTTCCCTTATCTAGATGTTCCCACCTCCGCCTCACTGCTCCCCTGTCTCCTGCTGCCCTCACTCTCGTTTCCTTGCACCCGTGATGTCACTGGATGCTGTGAAAATTGCTCATCCTCTGGTTCTCCATCTTCAATTGATCCCTCCGATGTTGCAGCCCCGCCCTAGTATGCATTATTGGCCATCCGTTCCCAGTTGGCACTTCCGAGCTCATTGTGTCACAGGTTCTTATAATTTCTTTATCGTTAATGCCTTCAATTATTACTGTTCCATTAATCTTCGTCTGACTTGCTGTATAGTGGTAGTAATTTGGTTTGCCCCTAGCGCTTTTCGTCAGCAGTTTGCCATTTTTTCCAAACTTCCTACAAGTAGCGTGGCCATTCACTAAACGTGAACACGTAAAACCAGTTTATGTTATGCCGGTATCGGTCAATAAATTTCATTGAATGTCCTTAAATCAACATGACTATTGACAAGCCATCATTGATCAGCCGCTGGAAAATACCTTTGCAAGTCCGAGAATTGTACCAATGTCGACAATTAAAAACCTGCGGGCATCTGGCCTCAGCTGGACTGTGCCAACATTGTGCAAATCGGATGGGCACCCAGCATTAAGAGCATTGAGCATCTGAATTCACACAAGTCGGTAGACACTCACGGGCCCCAGTGGTCTTGGAGTTTTAACAGGACAAGAAGCTTCCCTTGAGGCCGGACCCGGAATCCGCCCAACATCCCTTTATACTAGTCTGTGCCCCAACACAATTATTACCAGTCGCCTGGATCCGGACGTGGCTGGTACCTGTAGATTTTGCCTGGTGGATGTCGTGATCATGGTTTTCCTAGAATGCTAGAACTTGGTCTCATTGGTGCCTCATCAGCTAGACTGGAAGGCGTTGAATTATCGCACAGTCTTCCGGAAGGCGTCACTCTGTGGTCTGGCTCTGGCTGCTATGTTTAAACGATTCAGTGACCATCATCTCTCCGGTGATGTCCAATGCCCTGAAAATATTGAGAAGGTCCGTACGTTCAAGACGTTGTTCCCACAGATGCCTCCAACATGATTGTGGCACAGATTATGCACTCGGGGTTTCCAAATTCGGAGAGCGGCCTACCGCGATTTGGACGTCACGATTACGAACGGAATCCCAGTTCAGTTTTCTTATTTGGATCGCCTGTTGTCACCTGTAGCGGTGCAAGATCTGTCATTTGGAGTTATTTTTATGCGAACATCGCCATCCGACCTTGATTTCCACCTTATGTGCGAGCTCGCCAAACTCAGTAGACTACCTGGGAATGTTCTCAAACTGGTTTATATGATGGAAAAAGTGACGCAGCTGATACATCTTTATAAAGTTGAAATGAGATTACTCGTAGAGCAATTCTAGGCGTAGGTCATTCTCTTCCTCTCGATCCTGCACATCGCATGATGTTGCTGTGATCCCGTCAGTGGTTGGTTCACTTCCGTTCTTAGTTGTCGCGGCTCTCTCTGCTGGTCGTCAACCTTCGTGAGTGTGCCGTTGAACACCCGAAACTCTAGGAAGATATCGTAATCGCATGAAACCGATAGGTATATTGTTCCATGTAACCTATAGTCTTGTCTGTATGGCTCCCGTATTAGGCTGTCATACTGAAATCGAGAAGTGATCGGACACTGGAGACAGCATGTTTAAAAGGTATCATCTGAGTGCTGTCCGGCTGTCTCAACGCTACTGGGAGAACTCCCAAAAGCCATCCCTCCAGGTTCCTCATCTCCTTTCCTTGCCTCTGCGTGACCTCATGGTACGCTTTCTTGGCGACGAAGAATCTCGAATATGGTGGTATGGCCTTCCAAGCACCATTAAACCCTTGTAGCCATACATGTTTCTTGAGAAAGTCCTGTACCCAATCTATCTTGTGCTGGAATAGTTCAAGATAAACAGTATGGAGTAAATCTGGCTAATGCAGATTGGGTGCCGATACACGCTCCAGGCCATAATATACATTAAGCCCCATCCTAACACCTAAAGCGGAGAACCCTGTTGGGACGTCGTTCCTGTAGGACTCCTCTGACTGATCCCTGACTCTTTGTTCCAGACACAGGTATCTCTCGTAATCTCGTGTGCAATATATTTTTTGTGTGCTGGATCCTAACATATCTGGCGATATCTCGCATCTAGGCCAGGCGTTTGATTTCACCCCATGTTACGCCACATTTTCCATATATTACGCAATACCCACAGCCAAGGTAGGAAAACACTGGCTGAGTTTCCCATCGGCACAGTCAATTGGTACACCTCCTCACCCAGGGTCATGCACGAATGACGAGTTAAGATCGACTACTCTTTGTGGTGTGTCGTCATTGATTTCTTTCTAGGTATCGTTCGCAGAAGAGGACTGAGGCAGTTCGGGCGTAAGAGGTAATAGTACAAGAAGGAGCACTGCCATCGGTCAAGGTCTAATAAGCTTGGACGATGGGAGATTGCCAATGGTAACATACACTAGCCACGCCTTCTTGTTGCCGGAGAAGTTGGTGAGGTGGATCTGATCTGACATTCCCATAATTGGGACCACCGCCGCGCCATGCAGAAATGTTTCCTACCCTCACTTAGCATGTATTTTGGCCAGCGAGGAGTTGATAAGCCATTTGGCGCTATACTGGAACGTCCCTCCACCAGTCCACTGGATGAATTTCCGCACATATCTTCTCACCAAGAAGATCGTATTTAAGTCGCGGTGTATAAACAAAATCATCTCGGTACGAGATCTGACGGAGGAGATACCACACACAGTCTTGAATATTGCAGTAGATGAAAGGTAAGACTCTCACGCTGTCGTTCACTTGGCCCTCACATCAGTAGAAAATAAGTCTGCGTTGGGTGCACGTGCCGTGCGTCCAGACTTCAGCCGCAGGATTTCTACGCCCCGTGCATCCTGTGCGCCGTGACGCCCTCGCTTACCTGACGTCGCTCTAACTCGTTGACTTTCTTTCCTCCCCCTCTCCTCCCCCCCGATTCTTTGTTCAAAGTTTGCGACGTCCTGTCCCCACTATACTCGATCTGCAACCATGTTCAATCATCCTCAGGTAGTCTATTCTGCTTCTCCTCTCGCCTGTATCCTGACCCACATCGTGACTCCTCTGACGCCCTGATTGCGTCAGGGCGGCCCCTCAACTTGGCGCCTCTCCTCGAAATGCTTTCTTCTTTACTTCCCTCTCCTCGACGCCTTCCTTCTTCACCTCCCCAATTCCAAGATTCTCATAATTACCCTTTTTGTCAATCCTGTCCCACGGGCGCCTCGACCCCTTTCGCAATGCCTTCCAGTTTAATCCTAACCGCACTGGCGCATCCCACACCAGTTCCCTTCTGGTTCTCAATTCGTGTTCTCAATCGCCTCAACTTCACATGTTTTAAGTTTCTTACCTAATCAAATTTATTCTAACCAGAGTTGACGCTTGGGTTATGCTGCCATACTTATATGTTTATTATTGGATTTTATATACATTTCACTCATTCCTGCCCAGTACTCCCGGCGCCCCACCAATTCACCGTCAGAACACATGTTTGGCGCCATTGCGAGTACGCGTCAGAGCGAGGCACATTAACTCCTACTCGCCAAAAAAAAAAATCTGTCCCCGACCTCTACCTATCTACTGGGAGCGCAGTTCAGAACTGCGTGGCAATAGGTGGTGTCTGGGGGCAGACTTTTTTTTTTAGCAAGTAGTAGTTGGGCAGATGGCGTGCGCAGACGGGTACTCCCTATGGCGGGGAGCGCGTATCGGGTATCTGGCCCGTGCCGCAAGTCCCGTGTGAAGCCTAGAATTTATTTCCCAGTTAGTAGATCTCATTGAACGTCCTAAGATCAATCCGGGTGTTCACTAGCCACCGTCCACTCCCCTCCGGGATCAAATGAGCTAACCCGAGAATCGTCCTGATATCGACAATCTCAAACTCGTGGGCGTTTGGGTTCAACTGTACTGTGGGAAGCTCGCGTGTATCTGCGAGACACCCGGAGTTGGCCACCTTGAGTAATTGAACCAGCGCTAGTCTGTGCACTGTATTATTTCGGTCGCAAACTTTAAGTTTGCACAGCCCCTTGAGCTTTCCGGGCAGACGGCCTCTCAGCGCCCCATACATGTGATCCTCCCGGGCTTGGACTTACACCCAATCTTGTCGCCCTGCCTGATTGTGGAACTGCCTTTCGCAGGTGGATCGAGCACGGTGGATGTCCTAAACATCAGTTTCTTGAAATGCTACGACTGGGATTTCCAATTATGTGAGCGATTCTATTGGAAGCAAGTGTAGCTGTTGAGGATCTTCCGGAAGGCGCCGGTCAATTGGCAGGACTTGCCGGCTATATCGAAAACAACTCTCTGGACATTGTATCTCCAGTGACCCCCACCGTTCTGCAAAAATCAACCAAGTTGGCGACATTGGCACAACGGCCATTCAGGACTCGGCGTCGCATGATGGGCTCCGACTCGGGAGTAAGCTTCTTTTTCTCCAACAGCTCCACGGCCTCAGCTGGTAGAATCCTACCACGACGGTGAATCGACTCAAGGTTCAAAAGTCTGACTTGGATGGTGTGTAGTCTGCTATAGCTGTCTATGATTTGCTGAGCGGTATTGTTTTTATTGGACCGACACCAGCCATCCTTTATTTGCTCCTTGTGCACCAGCTCGCCATCGTCTGTGGACCACATTGGGATGTTGCCGATCCGGCGGACATGATCGCTGAAGTCAGCGAGCAGATGAAGCTTGATGAAGTTGCAATGACACTCAGAATTGATTAATTCCATCCACTGGTCATCCTCTTGCACACGGTAGTCCTCCTGCATCCGACGGCGCTTAGATCTTCTGAGCATTTTATTCGCCAGTTCCTGCCTTCGCTGAACCCACAGTTCCCTCCTCTGATCTTGCACATTAGCCCGCGTCCGCTTAGACATCAGAACCTATAAAAAAATATCCTTGGTCGCGTGAATCTTCCTGAGATATTCGTTCATACATTCAAGCGTCTCTGGCGTATGGCTTCGGTATTGAGTCATCAAGCTGAAATCTAGTAGTGACCTCACACATACCAGTACATGTCTGAAAGGTGCAACCTGGATCTGCTCTGGCTCTGACAGCGCCGCTGCCATAACCCCCAACAAACAGCGTCCTGGATTTCTCATCTCCTTGCCCTGCCATTGTGAGACTTCGCGCTAGGGCTTTTTAGGCACGAAGAATCCCGGATATGGCGTTAAAGCTTTCCAGACATCATCGAATTCCTGTAATCACTGGTGCTTCTGGAGGAAGGATTCAACCCCTTCTATAAGGTGCTTGAAAAGTCCAAGATAGATCGTACGTAACAAATCTGGTTGGTGTAGGTCCGGCACCCAAACCCGCTCGAGTCCACGAAATCCGTTCCGTCCAATCCTAATGCCTAAAGAGACAAAAGTCGCGTGCACCCCTGAGTCTGTCGCCAGATGGTCGCCGGCAAGGCGTTCGTACCTCCGGTAGTCTCGCCCCGAATACCGCTTCTCTGAGCCCGTCCCCAGATTGTCGACAGGCGCCTCACATTTAGGACAGGCGTTCGTTTTTACCCCATGCAACACAGCATTCTCCATATGGTTGGCAGCCCACACAGCCAGGATGGGGAAACATCTCCCGGCGTTGCCGTCGGCACAGTTAATCTGTACACCATTGCGCGCCGCGTCTTGCAAGGGGCTTAAAATCAAGTTGAATACGCCCCGGAGGATGGCGGCATTAATTTTTTGTTGGAGTTCGTCGGCAGCCGCGGACCCTGCAAGTTTCGGTGGGATTGGCAAGAGGGCGAGAAGTAGTACTGCCATTGATCCCGGGCGGTTGCGCAACACCAAGGTCAAGTTCCCAATGGTGATGTAGACAGGCCAACCCTTCTTATCTGGGGAAAAATTGGTCATTGACGTCTGATCCGACATCCCGATGAAGGGGACCACTGGCTCTCCTGGTGGTAGCGTTTCCTGTATTTCGTTAGCTGTTATGTCATATTTGATACCTAGGATGAACACGATGCACCTGTACGTCCCACCACCAATATGCAGTATGCATTTCTGTATACACTCTTCGTCCACTTGAATCCTGTTCCCGTATAGGTGAGTACACCAAATTGTCTCAGTACGCTGCCTGGCGAAGAAGATATTTGACGTAGCCCAGGACGTTCCGATTGAAAAAGTTGAGTTTTCTCGAGCCTTCGTCAACTTGGCCCTCCGACCAATGCAGGTATGGGCCAAATGGATCTAAGAATTTGAGATGGTTCCCTAACGGATGCATCGAGCCATATTCAACGTTTCCCGATTGCGCGACCCCGCTGGAAAAGTATTCATTGATCTGCGCCTTGGGTAACCTACTTGCTATAAACCATGCGGCCAGCTTGAAATCGTAGGCACCAGAAAATGGGGCCCCAGGGTGTGGCCAGAGGTGGATCTGCTCTTCCTCAAATCTTAGGACATTGTTGATCGCTACACCGCCGCGGATATACTGAGTCTGAGCATTAGCAACGGATGTCTGGGAGTTCTCGTTGTCAGTATCTTCAGCGTCCGACACAAACCCGTCAAGGCCCAAGACGTCAAGTTCATAGCCCTCGGTTTGACTATCGGATTCATAGTCTGAACCGAACACCCTAGACTGCTGGCGCCCATCTAGGCCTGACGCGACAAATTCCAGGTCGTCCGATAACACGGAGTGTACAGTAGAAGCGAGCGCAATGCCGAGGCTGGCATGGGCGGTGCCTAGATGTTTCTCATTGGACGCGACTTGCGTATATCGGCGTCGGCAGTATAAACATTTAACAGCCACACCTTTATTTCCGCCGATTCCGTGAATATGGAGTTTAGTATCTGGAGTGAGTGTTGTGTTTACTCTCGCCGTAGGGGGGCGAGGGGGAGCGAGGCCCTTCCTCGACTGAAAAGGTTAGAGTTATCATTGGGGCGCACGGCACGGCCACTGTGGATCAAATTAGTCTAGAGCACCTGAGAGAACGTCACGAGGAGCCATCATGGCTTTGTCTGCCTCAGTTTCATTCAAACGTCCACCGTCATCCAGTTTCAAAAACTATTTTTACCCATCTCTAAGTACTAGATTTCAAGCATACAAAGCCCGATTGTTTTAGCCTTAGGGTATGGGATAGTGTGTTAAAATGCTGAATATCGGGACCAGATCAATCTATATTCAAGGTAACAAGGAGTTAGAGACTCGACTATATAAGGGCTAATCACGGGCACCAAGGAAACCACCTACCAGATCCACGGCATCGACAAGACAATCCACCACATCCATCACCACACACTCAATTCACTTCACAGAAGCACTCCACTCACAACATCCTCATCACTACCGATTTCAAGTTCAGACATTTGCATTCAGAAGAATGGCGCAGAACCCCAACTTGCAATACGTCCATGGGAATGCAGCAGGGGCATTGCAAATAAATGACCTCCCTGCTATAGAAGTTGTCGGTCAAATCAATGCCAGGCGGGCGACCCGGCGTAGAATCAAAGAATATAAGACTGAGGTTGGGTTCGCCCTCGAACCTAATGGAGGAGCGCTTTACGGGGCATGGCGTGCCACTGTGAAAGATTAGATGTGCGCAAGAAATTTCGTGGACAATAAGCACTTCGCCGATGCAGAGTTCACTGCAATTGTGATGGGTATGAGGCGATTACGTCCCGGGTGTGATTCACACGTAACAGCTCATGCTGCCGGCGACCTAATCCTTCAGGCAGGGATCGACGAAGGGATTATTCAACTTGTTAAGGACGTCGGTAAAATGTTAGCAACAACTCTCTTAAAAAACCACCTGGTTGCGCGGGGCCAGGGTGCGGCGCAAGTGGTACCTGGACATCTGCCTGTCGCCGTGTTCCTGCTACCACCTGGGGCTCTGAGACACTGGGACCCCACAATCCCAGCACCTGGTGGTCAAGGAGACGGAGCTGGAGACCAGGCTGGAAACCAGGACAGCGATCAGGAGGAGAATCAAGGAGGTCAGGACGGGAATCAGGATGGGAATCAGGGCGGTGATCAAGGGGAAAATCAGGGAGGAGACCAGGACGAGAATCAGGATGGGGATCAGGACGGGAATCAAGGTGGGAATCAAGGTGGTGACCAAGGTGCAAATCAGGTCGCCGCAAAAGGTGAGCCCCAGGTGGGCAATCAGGACGAGAATCAAGGTGGCAATTAAGATGGTGACCAGGGTGCAAATCAGGGCGCAAATCAAGGCGCCGCCCAGGGTGAGACCCAGGTGGGGAACCAGGACGTAAATGAGGGCAATCGAGATGTCGTTGCAGGCAGTCGTGGACCCCTCCGAGGGATGATTCAAACAGGTCGGCCCTCTCAGAAAGATGCCCAGTGAATAGGATTATTCTTTCCCGTACTGACTAGTGGAATATAGATTGAATAGCGCTACTCGGACGCCCACGTGCCATCCTAATCATTTGGTACGAGCCCAGCCGAGCTGCAAATCCGGGAGTGAAAATTCAGCCACGCCTCACCTCCGGACAACGATATACAATCCTCTATTGGCGCCAGCCGTATATCACAGGATTGAGGTTCACGGAATTAGACTACAATGATTTTCGCGGGCTCTGTCGTGCAATCTATGAGACAACTACCCAGGTGGATATCCGGTATATTATTGGGGCGACAGGCGCGGGACAGAAGCAGTCACGCAGGGCACCTCACCAGCCAATCTCTGACGATAGTTATATATTCATCCAGTCCAATACCGAGGCACGGACATGGCTACTTGCCAATCGCGTTGCTGATGATCCGTTGGATCTCGTCGTATATGGCGAGCGCGATCCCAAAGACGCGATGCCTCAAACTCCAGCGAGTCAATGGTACCCCTATCTAACCGGGGATGAGTACATTCGCAATAAGGTCAATCCGGGTGAGGAGAGAGGTCATATCCATTGCAGGTACCTACCCAGTCGCCGCGAGGCAGGTAGGCACATTGGGAATGCAGCCCGCCAACGCAATCAAGTCGCCGGCGAAGGCACTCAAGTCGCCGGGAAAGGCAGTCAAGAGGTCGAGGTTATCGCGAGTCGACCAGACCTAGAGGCGCCTCACAGTGTGAGTCGTGCACTGCCGGAAGAGGTGACCCCACATTCCATATGGTCAATAGTGGATTGTCTACCCACCTTCCTTCTGCCTTCTCCACACAACTACCAGCAGCGCTAACGCCCCACCATCTCAGACGGCCAAGATGCCATAGAATTAGAGCCAAAGAGGACGCGTATTAAGCCCTCGAACGAAGCGTCCCAGGCCTTGGCGTTTGAGGCAAAGAACATCCAAAATGACCCTAACGAAAGCAATCAAGACGCCGGGGATACCGCCGCACCACCCACAATGCTTCTACCTCCTTCAGACAACTACCAACAGTGCAAACGCCCCGCCATATCAGACGGCCAAGATGCCGGAGAATCAGAACAAAAGAGGACGGGTATTGAGCCCTCAAAGGAAGCGTCCCAGGCCTTGCCGATAGAGGCAAAGTTCATTCAAAACGATGCTAACGAAGGCAATCAAGTCGCCGGGGATATCGCGGCTTCCGCAGAACCAAACACTCCAAACACACCAAGACCCATCAGTGTGTATCGATCCCGCAGGGTCAAGTTACCCACACAAGCTCCAGCCCGGCCCATTATGAGATTATTTTCCGGTTTCGATATCCAAGATTCTTCCCGTCCTTTTTTTCCTCCAATCTTCAAGACAGCTTGCTCAGGTGTCTAAGCATGGGGTTGAGTCGCGCATCCACTTTTCAGTATTTATTTCATTTATTTTGTTTCGCCGTCCCGGATTCTTGTAGTTTTGTCTTCCATGAGCGTTCACGACGCCCTAGACGTCAGAGGATAGGGTTGATTCTCACATCCGCTTTTCTCTACTTTCGTAGATTCTTTTTGCCTGGTAGTCTTGTTTTCTTCCAGTGGTATCGCTCCCTGCGTCTGTTGTCACTGTTGCTTGGGTTCCTTATGTATGCTATGATCGTTTTGAATTTGAATGTTTTGCCTCAAGTGACGTCGGGCCGAGATCCAGGGCGCAGCGGTTAGGGCTGACGTCGGTGCGGGTATAGAAAGCGCTAAGCAAACTAAGCCCTGTACCCCACTGTAGGTCACCTGGAGTCCAACTGCGTGTTGTCGCCTGGCGGCTTCTTTCATAAACACAAGAATAGGTAGCAATTGACTGCGAGTACTAGCTACAATAACGTTAAGATTAATAGAACAGTATCCCTCACACTCTGCGCTATTACCTGCCGCCCATTTCATCGCGAACGGTGGCTGGATGAAGAAGCTTCAGGGGTTGTTTGCTGTACGAGATAAAATCCCCTGCGAGTCCAACCGACTCGAAGGGTTGTTTGTTTGTACGCTGCGCAAAGTCATACGGAAGTCGGATCTAGGGCACACCCCGTTGTTTATAAAATGGCTCCTCCGCCCCTGTTGGGAAACCTAGATACAGCCCCTAGGTCCTCATCCTTTCTGCCTCTCACAGCGATACCACATGGCAGCTCTTGGCATCTTCCCTGCTCTCATATAACCCCTCCGCTTCTCTCTCCAGTTCCCTCCACCCCCGGCATCCACACACACTATCCACTAAACACAAGCCTCGCCATTTGACCTCTTCTTCTTTCAATTTCATCTATTCACATACTGGCTTATAAATCCGGCACGTCCCGATACACAAAATGCCCCCAAGAGACCCACCGCAAACCCCACACGAGGGCAACAAGTATGGATACCCCATCTGGTAGCACATATACAGGAGATGTTAATCGTGATACTATCAATAGGCGTCCCGGCCATGGTAGTAAGGCCGATGATCAATCTAGTGGGAAACGTCGCAAAGTAGCACTGCGAGCTGCGTTAACAGCAACGGCCAAAAAAGCGTAAGTAAGCAGCTTGAACACGCCCTTATGAATGGGTTTGTCTGTGGCACTCAAATATTCTCCAAATCCCACAGTCGCAAGCACCGCTCCAACAAGAAACCTCCGTTTGAACACGACGTACAGGACTCGGCGTAAGTTAATTACGGCCGTAGGCACTTTGTACCGAAATGTCAGAACTGACTCCTAATGCGCAATCAGTTGCTGCTTTGGAGACATCTCCTTTGCGAAAGGTTGGTGTGGCTTCAAGGATCCCCGCAAGAGTAGCGCCACATACATGGCCTGGCGAGATCAAATCAAGAACTACTTGAAGTCCTTGAAACATGAACCTATGACTATGACCAGTACGCAATGGGACGTGGCCATAGCTTATGCCCGCTCTATATCACACCTGTGCGAACAGTAGCATAAAATTGAAACTTCACACCACCCCGCAGACGTTGCGGAGCTTAGGCGTCAGATCGCGGCCCTCATTAAAGATATGTACAAAACATTAGGGGTGACTGACCTGCGCCGCCAAGCGGATTCCAACTTCCCCGATTTCGATAAGCAATTTGGTGAGGGTTCCTAATCCTGGCTTTTCCAAATGTACTACTAGACCTAGAAGTACCTGTTACCGATTGGAATTCACCATACTGCCGACGGGCAGTCCGTACTCACATTGTACGCCGAACTGGCGCTACGCCAGGCGATCACGCCTACTGGAGCCATCTTTGGCAACCCGGCGATATCGATCCTGAGGTCACGTGGGGCGCCCTGGACTTACCAGACGTCAAATCCTTGATCCTGATGGTGAAAGCACAACGCGCCGGGAAGCGAATCGCGTGGCCTCGATATTTTATTGCAGCGACTGCACATGGCTCCCTTTTACTGAACAGTCCTGCTCGCTCAGATGAACCCCTCATGCTACCAGACGTCATTTTGTTATACTCCGATGATGACCTCCTTGCCAGGCTTCTGTCTACCTAGAGCATAGAGACTCTCGATTTTCTTGTTATCGAGCCTCGCCAGGGCCAGAAGGGCCTGCGGGACTCGACGCCAAAGCCTGTGAACGGGAGAAATCTGTTCTTCAAACGCCGGTTATGGGATCGTTGGGGCATTAGAGACGACGATAGCGCATCGTTCACTAGCGATAGGGAGTGGGCGGATGTCGCAGACCTGGAGGAGTCACCTCAGGATGTCGATGCGCCGATAGATGAGGATGCGAGCAGAATCACGATCTCGGATGATGAATATGTATGTATTATTCTGCCAATGCTGGCAGGCGCAACGTGCTGTAAGTTCAGCAGCTAATCAATTACATAGAGCCACGAAATAGATACTAAGTCTTCTGAAAGCCATTCGGATACAATACATTCACCCTTGCCTCCACCTTGGGCATCAAGAACAACTCACCAGATGCCCCGCGAATCCTGTGGGCCATCTAGGCCATCGAAGACCACGGTTCCGCGGAAACAGTATGCCCCAGCAGGGGCAAAACCCGGCAAAACCTATTCCAACCACCAACGATCCTTGCTCCCTACCGATGAGAACCGACCGCTAGCTACAGTGGAGGAAACCCACGAACATGGGTCATTGAGTCATCATGAGACCCAAAGACGACCTCGGGTTCGAAGCAAATCTCTCGACTCCAGAGCACCAACAGCATCAAGCGTCCCAGAGCTAAGTCCGGACGAACCGAGAAGGAAGATCGCGCAACTTGTTGCCAGTGGGCAAGACAAGTGGTTGGAGGTATTGCTTGGTGACATCACTACTGCTCGGGGTCTTGCGCCACAACAAGGTGCCGGCGGACAACCCACACCAGGCCCAGCAGGAGGTCTTGACGGCATTCAAGATGTTGACGACCCTCTCGCCGTGCCCGACATCCTTTCCCCTTCTGGCGACATTTCTTTCCCGGTCTCACGAAGCCCATCTTCCAACGCTGTTCTGTAATCTGCGGCCGGGCAGCCCAAGGACGTACCCAGCGGCAAAGCGCAGAATACCACTATCAAGGCTAAAGGGAAAGGAAAAGGTATAAAGAGCAAAGCGAAGGGCAAAGGGAAGGCGCCACAAACTCGCCACATAGACGGGCATCTGGCGTCCCCTACACCAAGCGCCAACGAAAGGAGCCTGGGGCACGGCTTCTACTCGACAAATGAGATTGTCGCAGTTGCTGTTGGTTTTCATTTGTTGCTCTGGGTCTCTATTTTTTTTTCTTTTTCACCTGCCCCCTTTGCCCGTACTGTAGCTCTTTCGGTTTTTTTCCCCTTGACATCCTTTCCCGTGACGCTGGCGCTATGTCCGTCTCGTTTGTGCTCCGTGGACTACTAAGGTCGGACGGTGCCCTGTGGACAAATGAGATCCCCACTTTTGTTCCGCGTTTTCTTTTATTTCTCTTTGTCTTTCCTTCTCTTTACTGGCATTCTTACCCTGGGACCTCGGTCATTTCTTACAATATCCTTACTTTTGCTCGGACGCTCGGTCAGTCTCGTCTGTTCGGGCGCAGCGCCGCACGACGCCCTGCAGACAAACGAGATTGCTGTTCCCACTTTGGGTTTACTTTCTCTTTTCGCACCACGCCATTGAGTTGTGTCCGTGTTTCTTTTTTTTTCCGTCTCGTGTTCGTTTCATTGGTGATCTGGGGTACGGTACGTGGGTTGGATATGATAGAGGCGTTGCACCCTTATCTATTTGGGCTAGATTTAGTGTAGATCTTCAGCCATTTGCATTTCCTTTACTCTAGTACTTTCGTTTCGTCACGTTCCTAGGTTTTCACCAGGATCCCTTACCCCGAGCTGATAGCTCTGATACTACATAGTAGTCTGGGAAAGTCCAGTTCATACACAAAGTCGAACGCTTTCGCATACACCAAGATTGAGATCTATTATGAGTGACGACCCATGATTACAGGCCCTACAGTATGACCCCATTACAAAAAGTATACGGACACCCCGCCCTTTAGACTCGTGACATGGGTGCCAAGTTGTGGCGATACTTTTCGAATCATCTAGTATAGCACATGGCGCATTTTAAAGATTTGTACAAGAGAGCTTGTTGCCCTGAACATTGAGAACCGGGGCTGCGGTAGGCGGCGATGCATGATTTCCAAGAATATTGCCGATAACTTCGCGGCATGCTAAATCACCTGTATTTCTGCATTCAGCCTCCGTGGTTCACTTGGAGACATCCGCCATCCCTGGGCCGGATATTTGATTTGGTTGTCTAAGCTGCATTGGGGCGTTCTAGCCGCCTTGTCCTGAGACTATTGACCCCAGCCTACGATTTAGCGTAACTAGGTTCCTCTCAGTTTCCCTGTTCAGGCGTCCTCACTCCCTGGACTTTCACCGAGTCGCATTCCCAACATAAGGGTGCCGCGCGTCGAGATTCTAGTAGCCTCTTATGCCCATTATTCTAGCACTGACGCCTAGCAGGGCATCTCTGGTAACGTTTTCCTGCGCATACATTTTCCATTTACTCCGAATGACAATCTGTTATCTTGCGTCCATAGCGGCGACCTCGCGGTTCTCTTGATACTTTGTGTATTAGATTTTTCCACGACTCTGTAATTTCACCGGCGACCCTACCTAGCATGGGCATAGGGTCTGGTTATCCTAAGCGCATTAGGGCGTCTACCGGTAGGAGTTCTGCTGAGAGATCCTGGTAGTCTGTGTTATCCTTACCGGTTAGAGCTAGAATTGTCTGAGGCCCCCTTGTTTTTCTGCTCCTCTTATTTGCTCGACGTTCATTTTGTCGCATTTCTGCGTTCTTGCCAGGACCCCTTGTGTCGAGTCTGAGGTTGTTAAAAGCCAAGGACAGTCACCTATCTTGATCTAGACACCAGTTTAAACGAACAAACGCGCCTCTACTTCTATTTTATTCCGAGTGACAGTCTATGATTACGTGTAACTGAGCCTAGCCCTACCTTCAAGTTATAAGACCCGACGCGTCATAGGTTATCTCCATAAACACAGCTCCCTTTTCCAGACTCACAAAACGCCGCCAAATTCTGAGTTGAGTCTCTCCTTGACCTACACAATGATATAGTTTATGCTAAATTTACTAGTACATGATGTCCAGGCAGACACAAGGGGGAAGTCAGCCAGTGCCCCAGGTAGGCAACCACAGCGGACGCCAACGCGACAATGGGCCCAGATCAGAAAAGGCAAAGTCCCAATCCTAACGCGCTAGTGCTTCTGTGGCATCGTATTTGAGCGAGATTTCATCGCGTCAGAATTCCTCTCCCACGGCAATCACAAGTCCCGATTGTGGAAGGCGGGCAAAACACGCCCAGAAGAATACTGCTCATAATACGGCGTATACGGAGTTAGAAACCGAGCCCGATGGGCAGGGGCACCTTGAGATGGTGCATTTATCTGATGACAGCCAAGATGAGTATCAAGACTCTAGGGCATCTGCTGGGACCGAAAGCGATGCAGAGATCGATCTGGCTGAAACTGATATCACGGACTCAACGGCGACAATACAGCGCCAGTCATCACAGGCGGCCATGAGTTGCACGGGACGACTGGGGGGACTTGTTACCATTTCCACCATATCTGAACCACGGGAGACACCTCCTACCCGTCCGACGCCTGCGTCGCGGATCATCCGCAGTAGGGTATATAGCACTTCAGCCTTTGTGTTCTCATCTCCACTGGGGCATAAGAATGTTTTGACCCTGACTATTAGAAGCGCGAGTCCTGGATATAATCAAGAATCATCACCAGGGCAAGATAATCTTTCGTCAGGATTGAAGAGTAGACGGAGTACAGCTGTTGGAGGGGAGAAGGACTTATTAGATCGTGTGAAGGCTTTGATAATGAGGTACACACTTTTTCATAACCCTGTGCCAAATACAACGACTTTGAACGCCAAAGTGCGTAGCGTCTGGGCTGTGGCGCTCGAGGTTGGAAGGGGTGCCGGCTGCATCGAGCCCTCGGAGGAAACCATTAACACGGTAAGTCAGATACAAAGGATGGACGATGGCTCGGCTAGCGCTAATTACTCAAGATTCTGCAAAAACATTCCTCAGTAAGATCAGAGTATGTCTACGATGTCAAGAAAAATATTTTGAGATTATACGAACTCACGTCGAGTACGACTGGAGCTGTGCGAGATCTCACGACAGTCAAACGCCGGGTGGAATATCCACTCGATGGTGACAGATTTATTTGTGACCCAAGTGGGTATAAGGTTTGTCCAGGATACTCTATAAGCGCACAGTCTCCATAGATTAATTAGACGTAGGACCTGAGCCTACGGTTTCTGGCGCCCCAGATCCCTGATGCAATCTATAGTAAATACTTCGCGGGAAAGAAAATGCAAGGCATGGCGGATCAGGAGTTTAAATTCTTGATCAACGGTACAGTGATCTGCCTGACATGTGCAATCCTCTGCCATACACTCATGGTGTGGCAGACTGGGATCTACCAGGATCATCCTGACTTCCAGGGGGACCGTGCAGGAGGTAAGGTTTCCCAGTACACAATGCCTATAACGGGGTATTAGCTATCAGTGCGCTGACCTTTTACCCAACGTCCCAGACCTGTTGGCATGGCAGGAGGAGACCTGGTGGAATTTCGAAGAAGACGTGCAGATGGGGGTCATAGAGGCTATAAGTAGAGCAATCATGGCAAGGGTACAACAAAATCACAAAGTTGTGAAAGTCCGGAGAGAGGGATATCAGGATGACAAGGAGAAGGTAAGTAGGGGACTGGCGAGGAGGAAGGCAATGCAATCCTCCGGACGATCTGGAAATGTTGGTCAGGGTGGGGTGGGCGTACGGGGGGTGCACCCGGTTAGATGCCTGACCGAGGGAAATTTTCTATCGCAGGAGACGGATGATAGTTTACATTTGGGCGAGACAGTGATAGACCCTGAACTAAGGTTTATGGGGAGTAGACCTCCACACTTCGAACATCCGTATAGTATTTCGTCTCTTCTCACGGCGGAAAACATCAGAAGCCCAACCCTGTCGGGTAGGTTGTCACTCAGTCTTAACGTTTCACAAGACGCCCAAGGGCTTATCAACCAGACCAGTGATCCATTGCAGAACGGCATGGATGAGGGGGAGGCAGTGACTAGTGAAAATCTGGCTCAGGATTGAAAATTGTTACGGCGGGTCAAGCGCCCAGTTTTCGACGTTGAATGTAGGACGCTGTCATTGTAGACAGTAGCATTTGGGATGTACTAGGGTAATAGTAGGCTTAATAGTAATAGTAATAATACAATATTTGGAATTTTAAACTAGATTTCTAGTGATCAAGGGCGGAGCCATTAGGATCATCAGGGGCACTGATGACGACTCGGAGGTTAGAGCGGAATATACAGATATGAAGGCGACATCCAGGCAACATCCGGCGAAAGGGGAGGCGAGGAAGGGGGAGTATCGAGAATCTGGAGGAAAATGAGGAGTGTAGGGAGAGTGTCGGGAATAGAGGGTAAGGCATCAGAAGAACGTCTGGAAGATTGAGGTTATATGAACTATGATCTTGAAGATACTGGATGTATGGTGAAGATTCGGGAGACAACGCCAACATGGGAAGGAGCGTCAGGATATGGGAGGGCCAAGCGGAGAGATCACGGGAGTAGGGAGTAAATCAAGGAGGAACTTAGGCGTTAGGTTAGCCGAGAGTGCAGCGCCACGACAGGAGTGCTAGGAACCAGGGCGTAGAATGGCGCAGAGGAGTCAGATCAGACGTCACGAGACAGGGGAGGAGAAGGCAGGAGGTGACCGGGATACCCAAGGGGCAAATCAGAGGCGCTCAGGATATCGGTTGTGCGAACGGGACCAAGCCAGGATGCAAGGGCAGAGGGTCGGGGACGCCAGGGTTGGGGGCTGCACGGAACCCAGAATCAGGACGCAACGACGGCACATCGTTGCGTCCTGATTCGGAATCTGTCTTTCGAACATCCTGTGCGTCAGATGCACGGGACGCACAGGATGCCTACCCAAGTTTTTGCTGATGCAAACCAACGTACATAGATACCATACAGATCCAACTTGTGCAGATGTTTCTCCAATGTTTACATTGAGCGATAGCTAATGTTCGCGGATTAGCTGTGGCCACTTGTGAAGTATTTATTGATCCATCCCTTGGATACCTTGCCTTCTACAAACCAAGATGCCAGTTTGGAACCGAGCGCATTAGCAAATGGTTCCCACGGGTCCTCACACAGATTTCTGTATTGTTCATGAAACCCCTTGACGTCCGTAATAGATTACCCAGCACCTGAATAGTGGGTCGGTTCGCTCGGCGCCCATGACCTGGTTATAATATTCCCCTCTCCCACATCAGACTTGGGCACAATCTCTCTTAGTATGTTGGGTTGGTAACAGCCAGGATCCAGATCTAATTCATAGTCGGAATACGCCCAATCGCTCCTGTGGGCCTGCGCGTGGTGGGTTTATAGAATTGGTTTCATGTTGTGAGTAGGAACACTGGGGGGGAGGACGCTGTCCACAAGACGCATGAAGATTGCACAACTCTACATGTGCTGTTTGAAGGTGTTTCTCGTACGCACTCGTAAGGACGTAGTTGCGGCGAGAAAATGAATACTTGGTGGAAATTACCGTAGTGGGCAAGTAGGGTTTTACAAAATCTGTTGTATACAATGAGACGAGTGATGTTTGGGATTGTGTATGTGCACGTGATGTTGGGCCCAGCATTTGGGGCGCTGATGGGTTAAGTGAAAACGGCAGTATTAGCGGTCAAGTGCATAGCACTAATATGTCATGTCAGATCAACTGTGTTTCCTTCCAGATACCAGGTTTCATCTGCCCTCAAATATATCTGATCCGGTTTCTACGTTGGTGTGTAGATTGCCGTTCGATTGTTCAACTTATATCATGAGAGGGCCCCTAACGTGATCGGCGCCTGAATTTTTAAAAGTTCTTGAAAAATATTCAAGATGTCTAGAACCTCTGGAACTCCGATATATGAAACAAATATATCTTGGCCAAAGGAGTCTCATACTAAAATAATACACACTGCTTACGCAACTTCCACAATATTAACATTCGCATCAGTTCAGAGGCTAGATACACCACCCTCACAATACCAACTTTCGCATCAACTCGGACGACATTGGCCATAATAACCACAACCTGCAGTATGTTCACCCACCGAATAGCAAAAAGGGAGAGAAATGCAAACAGGGAGTGAAGGCTCAAGCTCCTGCAAGACAGGCATACTACCTCCCAGCTATTAGTTTTGATGCAAATTTGGCTATTAGATTGCCCACAGCCAGGGAATTGACCAGTCCAAGACTTTCCTTCATTTTGCTGGGTATGATGCAAAGCTCTATGAGACGTGGCGAGCGGCTGTTAAAGGTCAGATGTTGGCAAGAGGTTTTACTGCACAAGATGTGCTCCCAAGAACCGAGTTCCGCGAGATCATCCATGGGATGCGGAGATCACGCCCTGCATGCGATGCCCTCTTAACACCCTACCCTGGTAATGATGCCGCTAGGTTACAGAAAATAGATGTTGCCATCGTGTGTCTCATTATAGGCCAAGGCATCAAGTTAAGAGCTAGTCTTCAAGGCCATCCTGCAGTGCGAAATGCCGGTGCAAATCGCCTAGCGTAAATTGCGATTAATGGGAAGTTACGGCTCCCGAATGGGCCAGCACAGTGGGGGGTGAATACTCCCCCAGTCCAGGGCCAAAAGTGTGACGTGCCCCCGAGGACGACGGCTAGTAGTGCAACCAGGTCGACGACCAGGATGAAGAACAAGTTGCAGAGACTGACCATGATGGCGGCTAGAACACCGAACAAGCTGCTGAGGTTGGCCAGGAAGGCGACCAGAATGGGGAACCCGCTGTACCCGAGCGTGGGGAGAATGTAGCTCAAGCGCCTTCACAGGCACCACGTCAACAATATAATGTTCAAACAGGTTAGTCCTATTCCCTACAAGCTCTTGGATTCAAGTTTTCACTTACTTACGAAGAAAATTTAGATTGGGCAGCACTTCTTGGACACCTCTTTGCAGTGCGTATTACCTGGGTCCGACCATCAATACCCTACGCAGTTGTGCCAAACCACGAAGGAGCGAATTTGCTTTATTGCACGAACTATCATCAGCTTAATTGGCTGGCACCACACACCGCTTGGGTACCATTTGTTGAATTGGATTCCTATGATGTCCTTGGATTGTACGCCATACTTTTACAATGGGTACCTTTTCACCAAATTCACTATATTTGAACTGCCACTGGTGACGGAAGTCGGTCTCGCAGCCGGCATCCTGACATACCGCTAACTAAGTTTGTGACAATTTGGATTGCCAAGGTTGAATCATTGCGCACCTGGCTGCTCTCAAATCCAATTCTACAAGACCCACTAGATATCCTGATATATGTTTACCGCGACGAAGATTACATAACACCAAACAGTCCAGATTTGGAGAGGCGTCAATATCCCGCCCAAGAAGCTGTACCAGATGTAGCAAAGGATCCAGTCGCACAGGTTGATCAGATACATATCCAGACAAGGGCACAACGTGCTGGGGCCGTGGACGGGGCTAGAGAGAAGGCTATAGACAGCTGGAACAAGAAAATGGTCCAGAAAGGTGATAACTGTCAGGATCAGGGTCAGCACCGAGAGATGGTAGTCACATCGCCCTTGGCAGGTCGGCACATGAATGATTCAGAAGGTGATGATGAGGTAAACACCAGGCAGTCTCGCAGCACAGATGTCAAATCACGCGCTGAAGGACACACTCAATATCCAGCGCAGCAGTTGGGAATCAAAACCTGGTTTCAAAATAAACATTTTTCTGGTTCATGTCCGCCACCCCCTGCTAAAAATGACAGACGGAGGGGCAGCTCTTAGTTTGACATCGAAAACATGTTGAATGTAAAGCTGAACCCAAATAGAAAACGACTTGCTGGTTTACTTCTCCCCCCCGAGTATCAAACCGACCGATGGCAGCTCTGCTCCTTGATAGAGGTCGTAAACGTTCTGGGTATGGACCTGAAGAAGACGGTATGTTGGGTCCCTTGATGGGGACTTACTTGTTGGCGACGTGACGGATTTGTCTTCCTAGGTTGATTGTATTAGATATTTGCTTTACGATAGTATTATTCCTTGTAAACCTTACCTTTTCATTATGTCAGTCGTTATTAGTGTTTTTTTCGTATCTAAACCAAATCTCCACCGCTCCCATGTATCTCGTATTACCAGACACCCACTGTTCCCGAGGATGGTAGCCGGCCTAGGACCATGGAGATATCGTCCCAGCACATGGTGGAGGTGCTGATGGGTTAGATTTTGATCATTTGCCCAAATATATCTAGATTGCCGTATAGTCTGCCTCTTGGTGTTATACAACTAGCTTTGGCTTAAAAGCTTATTTTCTACACACAATCCAGATGTGTAATCAATACTGGGGTTCGCCAACCATGTTTGAAACTGTCGACCTACATTCTGTATGAGTATCTTCGGATCCTCAATTGTCACGAGCCCCGGGAGATCGTGACTCCTAACGTATTCTGCATCAATTGATCAGACAGCAAATTTTCTAGAACGACATTGCAATCCTGTGTACCTAAACCACAAACCTCAATGAACAGCCCCCAGGTGATGTCCCGTGAGCCCAACGGCCACTAGGGGTACGAGACAGCTTTCTTACCACATGCGCCCCGTCCAACCTTCCACTGCCATCTCCATCTCCCCCCATCTTGAGCCCGTCCTCCCCACATTAGGAACGCATCTGACCCCGTATGGCCCACATCTGCCCCCGCCCAAATGGCTGTTTCAATATTATTCCTCTTTCTTTTCTTCTCTTACTACTATCCAAACCTTCCTACACAGTGAACAAACATTCCCCCGCTTCTAAAATTCACCTGCCTCCCTATATATCTCTCCGGCACCCCCTTACCACAAATGGCCACACCCAAGAAGACGCAAAAGTCAGCAGACCGGGCGAAGTAAGTATAAACTATCTCCTTATTTAATAACCAGCAATATTAATCATGCGGCCTGCCAGGCACCCCACCAGTCAACAAATGACTAGTTAGGCCCCTGATGGTAAACACAGCAAGTCTCTGCCATGTGCCGTCACAGTCGCGAATGCTGAAAAGGGGCACGGAAACTCCCAAAGTGTATCTGTCTAGACAGCCGTACATTTTGGCACCCCTAGCTAACATTTCTCTAGTTATACCAGGCGTATGCGGGAGAAGCCGTAGTTCGACCTGGCTATTGAAGATTCCCAGTAAATGAAATATTGATATATTTTTCAATTCAAAAACTAATCCACCTCCATGTAACAGGGGGCCGTACGGCGATATTACTTACAGGTAAAGCTGGTGTGGCTTTGACAACCCGAGCGGTATTATTGCACTATACACAAAGTGGGGTGAAGAAATCAACGCATATATCACCCAATGCTCTTGGGAACCCACGAACCAGACCCAAACACAATTGGTATTGGGCTTCGCTATCGCTCACGCTCTTCCTAAGATTTCGTTCTCGTTACTGGATCTCCTAGTTAACAACAGGAAATCCCGTTTTGGTAATCTAAAACGTCACATAAAAATTCTGGTCAAGGACGTGGGTAAAAATGTTCGAACCGCGATTGAGAATCGCAGCGTGGATAACGAGAGTGCTGGCGTCGGTGAGTGGGGTCCAATTAAGCAATCAGTTCTTCTAAATTCCTGTATCATTGGACTAAAGGATCTTCTTACTGGTTAAAACGGATTGGAGGTCACCCTTCTGCTACCGGGGGATATGGATTCATATCATCTGCAGAACGGTGGCTCCTCACGCTGAACACATATTTTTGGATCACCCTTGGTACCGGGCTGACCCTGGCCGCAGCGTGGCGTGGGGCGTCCTGTAGTCTCTGGATTTACACCATCTCATGCGAACGATCAAGCAGCAACAGTTGAGAGCAAAATTGGTATCCAAAATATTTGATCAGTGTAACCACTTAGGCGCGTAGAGATTATGTTGGGAGCCCCCGGTTCCTCTTCCTCTGTCCTAGCTCCTCTTCTTGAACGGAGACGAGGATATCCCCGCTTGGCTGCTGGCAAACCAGTAGGACAAAGCTCCACTAGATCTCCTCCTCCTTGAGTCATGCCAAGACGAGGTAGAGGATCCTGGGCAGACACCAAAACTGGCAGGGGGGCACATACTCATTTTTTGACCAGGATATCTGCGAACTGGGGGGCGATGAAGACCTATTGCGGGAGAGGTCGGCTGAGGGTGATAACAGTGGTGACTAGGACTGGACCTTGGATGACCAGGACGGGTGCTTGGACGATGCCGGGGACCAGAGGGTGGGAGCAGGTGTGGAAGAGAAGTTTGTAGACATGTGTAGCAAGAGACCAATCGTTGTCAAAGACGAAGATAATGTAAGTTCTATTTAAATTGTGAACGGTATGATCTTTATAACTCTGTACGGGAATAGGAACACTGTATGAAGTGTATACTATGGGCACGCTTAGTGAGGAGGTAGATGTTATGAAGATAGATTGGTAGTAGTTCTTTTCCTTACAACTCTTAAGCGAGGTGGTGGGCGGTAATCTCTATATATATACCGGTGCGCCTAATCCTTGTGACCCTAGGTAACTAAGAGAAAAATAGGGAAAGCATATGAAGAAAAAAAGTCCGACTGTGTTTGACCTTGAGAAACTTACCAATATAATCTCATGAAACATTTGTGAATGTGTAGTGGTGTGAAAAATATGCCAGGATATTATAAATCTGATGATCAAGAATGATGCATAAATATTCATAAGTAACCGGAATACTTTCAGTACTAAAAGAAAACATATGTAATAACTCGTGATCATTATCAGGAAATATCAAAGAAATAGGCAGTAAATGTCCGAGCTGTAGTAATATCCACAGTGTATAAGTTTTGGCTGAGACATAAACTAAGTATTAGAATATACGCTATTATCATGTGAAATATACATATGAAATGAATCAGGAATGTCAGCAAGTTTGAAAACCAAACCCATGCTTAGTTAATAACATGATAAAAACTCGAAAATTAATTACACCCTTAGGCCGAATAAATGGACACCTGCCAATCTCGAAGCAAGACCTATTCAACACATTCTTCTACCATTACGGCTGATGAATCTCGGATTCTGGTCCCGGTGTGATCACCTAATCAGTCCAATGCCTCTCGCACTCCCACGACTCCATCTCTGCTATCTAGAGGTCGTTACTACAGTTGAAAATGTTCCGCCATTAGAGAGTCTGGATATTCTGGACTTTTGAATGAAGAAAAGGCCTGACAGGCGAATGCGATTCTCAAGAAAAAGCCCTGGCTAGTAGACTTCTTTGGTGACAACGGCATCTTTGACAGCCTACAAGCAGTAGATGCGACGGAGACGTCTGTTAATCGTCTTGCAGAACCCACAGCCAGTGTCCTTAATACATTCGGACCACTTCCCCTAACCCCCCCGCGCTTGGGCCCGTCCTACCGTCCCCCCATGCCCCCCCCAC
>QLOI01002287.1:0-23874 GCA_003313605.1 Tuber umbilicatum | reverse complement strand
GCCTGAGCGAGAGCTAGGTGCACTTGACAGAACCGAAAAACTAAATCTAAAGGCTAACTAAAAATTTTTCTTAGATTTATGCGAACAAATATTTTTGAGGTAGCGCGAAGGTTTACTAGATTTCAGAAATTTCTGAAATAATAGTGAGAGAGATGTCTAACAAGAAGGCGGAAACTACCCCTATATATACCCTTTACCATTACACAAGCACTGCCTCATACCAAGGAAATCTAAAGAACATGCTAGAATACACTAGTATTATACTCGGTCATATGGCTGTGTCACATGACCAACATAGCCACATCACCGGATAGGAAAGGAATAACGTATTTTTTAACACTAACCAATGCAGAAGCTGAGGTATACTCAAAGCTGTAGAAGGGACATATCGGAAAGTACATTTCCAACAAAACCAATGTAGAAATACGTGATTGTATCAACGGAGAAACGATAATGGTCAACAGTAAACCTTCTTGATTGAGTCAACTGCTTGTTGAATAAAAAGAATAATACAGCACAACTATATAGAGAGATGGTTCAGTCTTGAAGTATCTCTGTGAGTACGCAACAAGGAACAAAGACACTCAAAGAAGCCACCTAGGAACAGAAGAAATTATGGGGCGTATAAAGAAGTCCAAGCACATGCCCGGCTTGGCGACAATAAAATATAGAAAGCCGAAAAAAGGATTTGAGAGGAGAAAGAAACCTTATACCAACAACTGAACCTCAAGAAGGTAGAGTGACAGCCCATGACGCGACTCAATAACGTGTCCCACCGACACGTCACGACACCATTCACAGCACCAACACCAAACCTCGCGATCAGCCATCACGAACTACGACCATGGGTCAAGTGAAACCCCAACTATTTCCCAGCACGAACACCCAATCCCTCGCAAAGTTAGCGTCAAGTTCGGGGATAAGCTGGTGGAAAGAAAGAAAAAAGCCCCGAAGTCTCAACGAGTATCGAAATTGTGCGAATTCCAATAAATTAGAAACCTGTAAACCAGATCACGCCTGTCTTCCATAAAGGTTCATTCACAGATCCCGGTAATACATATATCTTAGGGCCAGCGCATACAAAACCCGCCACGATTCCTTATACCTCGTGCTCTATGATATCGGAAGTTTACCCCGGGACCGGATATTTGCGCTTGACATCTCGAAGAAAAGAAAAACATAAGCTCAAGTTTTAAAACTATTCTCCCCAAAGCCGATAGTATACCCCTTCAGTCCACGGCACGCAGCCTTGAGGCCCACCCCACTTAACCCCACCCCAGCCGCTGTAAATGCAGATCTATTAGCTACCGCCAGAACACGGGCATTCTGAACGCTCTCGAGCTTTCATACTTGATGTGTTCGCGCGCAGCAGGTGGGGTACCTTTAGGGGATTTCCCTGCGAAGCTATACGAGCGATTCCCTGCATTAAGCGGCTCTACAGCAGGGGCCAGACTATACCGACTCTTGTGCGCCCCGCTTTTTAGTGGTGTCTGGAAGTTGCAAAGAGGAGCCACAAATCTAATTCCCTCTCTAGGCATCCAACGGCGCCAACGCTATTCTGAGAACTTCGACTGTCAGATTGGCTCTAGTGGAAGGTTGGGCTTTTCTGTAGCTTAGGAGGTTTAAAAGAGCACATGTACTTGTATTTTACCAGGTTCTATCCGTGCTAAGCCTTGTTGAAAAAGTGTGTTGGCGAGGGGATAAACGGTGAAGGTGATTTACAAGAGTTGGTGGTGATCCCACAGGGACGGATTTAGTTATCTAGGTACCAGAGTGTCTGTATATAGAGAATCTAGAGTCCACAGATACAATCTCTAACCGAAAGAAGTGAAGACATCCCTCCCCTCCCCCACTTACTCCCGCTTTATCTCTCTATTTGCCTTCTGCTACCCGGCCGATCACAGATCTCACCCCACCCTTGCGCCCATGATCTAGAGCCTGATTCCACCTCGCAGCAAGGCCGATTCACCTGCACATCAGGGAGAAGGCATTCACTCTCCCTGCTTCCATGTGGCAGGATTTCTTAATTCTCCCGCCCTGCCCGATGGACTATCCAATAATATATTACTCACGATGAGAATCGGGTTCCTCTAACTTCTCCGGGATTACTTGAGCGGTTCCAGGAAATTACAACCACTGCTCCAGCTATATGTGGTAGTTTACGCAATACCATCGCGAGAACAAATACTCATCCTGCTGGTAAGCTGATTTGGCTCTGGGTTTCTTTCCACACAAAATCAAGGGTTACGGCATGACAACAATACCAAGCATTGAATGCATCACCAACTGTTATAGGAGAGGTCACGTATTAGCGAAGAACCGGGTACCCAACATCCTCGGCCTATCCGTAAGCCTCGGGAGTGGAGATACCTTCCAGGGAGAAGAAAAACCCCAAGGGTGACCATCGATCGCAAGGCCCTTCTTGTTCAGAGAAGTAATCACAACCTGAACACTAGGAGTGAAATAAATAGATGGATGAAAATTTAATAAGGGTGGGGTTAGCTGTGCACAGGAGAGGATTTACAGCAGAAAGGGTCACGGAACGTAGATGATCACCGGCACGTTGATAAGCGCCTGACAGAAGCAGTGCAATATTCACAACTCTTGCAAAACCAGAACAATCGAGCAAATTCTTGCCGTTGGAGTTGCCCCCTCTAATAAAGACTAGCGCTTTTTTTCTCTTTTAGTTTTTCTCTCGCCCCTTTTCGCATCCCTCAAAGGGACTGATAACACCCCTCCAAATGCTCCCGGCCGTCCGACCGCACTAGCCCTGGGTTCTCTTCCACGGATACCATTACCCAACCTTCCGCCCCTTTCCCAAAGTATCAGAGGGGATTCGCGATCATGCAGCACACCGCCGACCGCCCCAGCCTTCACGTATACACTGGACAATCCTGTCCAAGGCATCGCTCAAACCGCTCCAAACTATTTCCCCATCCACAGCCGTAGCACAAATACCAAACCCGAGTGACACCGCATGACCAACCCATTCCCGGGGAAAAAAAGAAAAGAAATTCCACCGCCGTCAACCGTCGAGCTGCACAAGCCCCGTGTAACACGCTGTAGACCACAGCAGATGAGCTAGACCAGCACCACTCGGGTGCACCGAGCCTCCCGCTGACATCCGTGAAACGGCAAGTACAGCTGATCGGTGCGTATGTAGCCGAGGGTATAACGATGTGTCCGGCCAGTTGATCGCAGCGTGATCAGGCGTGTGCGGGTATCCGTGTGGTAGATGTCTCTGTTTATGTACTCGAGCACTGTTCGTGCACCATGCTCAAATTCAGGATTCTCTTACCCCTCACGGCGGCTAGCCTACTTTTATGCAACCGGATGAAGGGGGTGGGGAGTGCGATGGTGGTCGCGGTGTCATTCGCTATGTGTGTTCGGGGTCTGGTGAAGGGGATATATCATGCCTTGGGCTTTTGTCTCAAGGGAGAACTTTTACCATGAAGTAGAGGTTTGTAGTGGTGGCGAGTCTCTGTGGGTTTTCGCCCACTGCCGGGTGAGCGTATTGGCCGGTCCCGAGAATTAGTGCAAACCCCTTGCGGGCGCTCAAACCCATCGGTAGCATAGCAAGGCCTAGTCACGAGTGGAAAAACTGATGGAAATATAAGCAACCTGCCATCTCCTTAATAAAATTACTCGTAGGCTAGATTCCAGAGGAACTGGCTTCAGTGTGAACCCCTTTTATTCCTTGTGCGATAGCACTCGAATATGTATTTTCCCTTGCTGTAACGGGGAACGCAGGAATGAATGAATGAAGAGTATCACCATGTTTTCCCCGAATTCAAGTGTCTGAAGCAATTTCACCCGATCCCCTCAAACCCGGTGTGGCACTATGGGACATGGGACATGGTCCGTTTGCGCTGTCAAGCGATTTCGACGCGTAGCAACTCAACACATGTACTGTACAATGACCTGCTCCTTGCCCAGCCCGGGCACAGAGCCTACTATGCTAAATCCTTGCATCTACCTATTCATACTTGCACGCACGAGCCACGCGTTGCTCGGGAATACGTGATGGGGGGGAGCAGTCGTCTCCTACGCCATTTAGAAAAGTTCCCTTCACCGAGGCCCATCACACGGAGTAATCCACTGCTGTCCGGGATGCATTATACTGGTATTGTGGAAAGGCTAGTACTAGTTTCACTCCCCGAGGAATCAAAACTAGCTACAGAGACATGACGCCTGGATTTGGATGCTTGTGTGTATATCGTTTGTATTGCCATTGCTGTTTACGCGGTAGTACGAATCATTGAACGAGATGCATTTAAAATGTTGATACCATTTTCGCTTACAATAACTGCAGTGTGTCTACGTCGAAACATACTTCTCGCACTACTGTGGCGCCACTCGTACCACGGTATTGCTTTTTCTCCTTGCGTCAAACCTTATCGTGCATCGGGACCTCCTACACTATTGAAGATACCTCCTTGCGCCTCTCCTGCCTTCCCTTCCCTTTTTATTGTTATTGTTCGCTCAGCCCATTTGTCTCGCTCCAAATAGTACTCGTAGATAGTCAGGGTCTTTAGCCCCTCCCCCTCGAGATACCCAAGCGTTCCGGTCTTCTCAAGCAATCAATCACTTCACATCTGGCATCTTTCCATTCGATGTTCCCACAACAGTCTACAGCCCACCAGTACAGAGTGACAGCTGGTGACTCGACAACCACCAGAACAGCCCGGCGCCGCAAAACATCTCTCCGGCAAGTGACGCCACACAACTATGACACTCAAATCAGCGCCTGTGGCCTCGCCGCGCCACGACTCAACCGCTCCTCGAGGTTTATTTGCCGTGATTACAATGCTGTCCTACGCGGGCTGCAGGGTAACACAACCCATCGCACGGTACGACCACCGCCGCCGCCGTACCGTACCACATTCCCACCCGCCCCGGAAGAGCGCTCCCGGATCGTGTCCAAAAGTTCACCACCATACCGTATCAGCCGGTCGGATACCGGTAATCAGCCAACAGCCAGAGTCTGTTCAGGGGGTTTATGCGCGCAATACAGCACAGTACCACATCCACAACGCCGTACAGTAGAAAGTGAACACAATCTCGCACCAAGTGATCCATGTCAGCAAGGCCCGCACTCACTCCCACCAAAACCCCATGATCCTGCGCAAAAAGGAAAAAAATAAAGGCACGGTACCGAAGAATAATACCGTAAGACGACATCTTTCACAGAAGAAAGAAAAAAAGCAAACACACCCCCCACCCTTAATTCAACTGGTTACGGTGCGGTAAGCCCTACGGTATTCGTGGGCGGCGACGGTGGATGAAGCGCCAGGAAAGCGCGTCGGGGAGGTCAACGGTCCAGTTGCCGTGTGCTGGTTGGGTGGAGGGGGGGTGCTCCCGGGGTTGCGGGCCGTGGAACAGTACCGAATCGGGGTGGGGCGTCCCCTGGGGTGGGCTCACCTTTCGCTACTTGTACCATAACCTCCACTCTTGCAAACCTACCATACCATAATAATCGAGTGAGACGGTTTGACTTCTTGGCCGCTGTTCAGTGGACTGGCCGGTCGAGAAAAACAGCACTGTATTGGTATCATCGAGACAACTATAGTATGGAGGGGGGATAAGCGCAGTGTCATACAGTTAAGCTACTCGGTCGATTCCGATCACTTACAGGGACCAAAATCATACACCCCCACCTCCCCACTCCCGTCCGGCGAATCGGCTCACCCAGATACTCGGTCGCGGTAATAGAGTACCGATGCTACGGCGTAATCCCCACTCTTTCCCGATCGCTCAGAAGTCCGTCCCATCCTACATAATATTATAATAACTATTATTATATAAATGTACTATTAAGTTACCCTAGGGAATTCTGACAGATGCACAAGGCTAGCGGGAACGATATGATAAAGATACGGTAACGATACTATACGACTAAGCCCTGCAGATCAATCGAAACCAAAACCATATCACCACCCCCGGTACCATGATAAACTTAAAATTTACCCTACAAAATCGGAATTCACGCCGAAACCTTTTCCAAAAAAATAATTTCACTGATCCATCAAGCATAAATATATTCTCTATGCAGATACGATACTCATACTCAATGTGTGCCTCCCCCCCACGCCGCGGTTCCCATTCCTCGCTAAGGCAAACAGCTACGGCAATGTTGAAAATTGGGAGCTTAGGTAGGAGGGGGGAGCGGAGGGGGATGGGAATTACATCGTATCATAGCCAGCCTTAAAAACCCCACCATCCGTTCCCGAAAAACCACAAAAAATCATAAACAAAACCCAATTTTTTTATATCAAAATGGCAAGAACAAAACAAGCATAAAAACCACTGTTTTATAAGAGAATCTTAAAATGCAGCGGAACGAAATGTCCCCGCAAACATCCAGCAGTGAAGAAATGCAGTGAGATTAGATATTTAAAAAGAGAAAATATGGGGAATATCAGAATTGCGGAGCGTTGATAATTATCCCCATGAGACAGCCGGAGATGATTCCGGCGATAGGGAGGGTAAGGACCCAACCGGCATAACTATCAAACATATCAGTATCCATCACAACCTCAAGGTTTAGCGAATGGGAATGCATACCACCAGGCAACCATCCTCCAGTTAAGCGCCTTAAAGTCACCATTGCAGAGCGCGACACCCATGGTTGCGCCGACAATACACTGAGTTGTAGAAATCGGCAGGGCAAGACGAGTAGCAAGGACAACAGTAACGGCGGAACCCAACTCCATAGAGAAACCACGTGAAGGGGATTGTAGAGTCAAGCGATTGCCGAGATTGCGCATGATGTTGTACCCGTAAGTCCAAAGACCAATGACGATGGCAGCACCACCATAGGCAAGAACCCAAACCGGGACGGGCGCCTTCTTCTTGGCGGCACCGGTGTGCCAGACGAGGAAGATTGTAGCGAGGGGGCCAGTAGCATTGGCAACGTCGTTAGCACCGTGAGCAAAGGATGCGGTGGCGGCAGTGAGAATCTGGAGGAAGGAGTAGAGATGTTCAGTCTTGTTGTCAAATCGCGCGGCGCGGGCGTGCATGTCGTTGATGTTCCCGGCAAGCTTTGAAGCGCGGCCCTGTTCGGAGATGACGTCGACACGGACACCGTGGAGGAGGGCATCAACGACAATCTTCCAAAGGTTCCTAGGGGTGTACCAGGGGCCTGCGTCCGTGCGCTCAACCTCTTCAAGGGACTTTGCGTTGAGACCGGCCTCTTTTTTAATGCCATCGTCCGAGTGCGTGTCCGCACGAGCGGTCTCCAGTTCGGTGACTGTAGACGGCTTGATGTTTGCGGCCTCGAGGTCAGCCTTGGTGGCCTTTCCGCGGTAGTAGTCCTGCACAATCTGGGTTTGGACTCCCTCCGGCGCCTCTGGGACAGGCCCGCGGCGGAGGATGAGAGGACCGTAAAAGATGTGGTACCACCTCAAAGTCCAGTCTTCCTGGATGAGCTTCCTGTGGAGGAAGGGGAGGAAGAAGGTGATGATCAAAAGAGCGACACCGCCGGCAACGCCGAAAATGCATCCTGCGATTTGCCCACCACTCCAGTTGTCAAGGTCGAGCGATGCTGCCTGTAAACAGAGTTTAGCGCTTGCAAAAAAAAAAAAACCCCCTAATACTCCACCCAATGGGAGCTACTTACACCTTTCCAGACGATAAGCATGGTCAAGATGCCGGAGGTGATGGCAAAATAAACTGGCACCATCACGAAACCCCACTTGAGAGGTTGGCTGCGCCTGAGCACACCATACTTGGTGACCAAGAAAATGATTGCAGCAAAAGCACCAGATATACCGGGCGCGACAACCCAAGATGCAAAGATCTGAGCGACACCCTTGCCCTCCCATCCCCAAACAACGCCGTCAGCTCCAAGAGATGCAATGCCCATACCAATGACACCACCAACGATACAATGCCTAACACCCAGCAGCCATCATCATTAGCAAAAAGCCCAGGGATTTCCCATTTCATCCGGTTACTCACGTCGTCGATACGGGCAAACCCATTGCTGTAGCTGCCGTGAGCCATGTAGAGGAACCGATCAAAGCGCACATCATGCCCAACATGAGAACACCAGGATGCTCAACGAACCTATCGACCTTGACTATTTACCGCCGCTGCTATCAGCCCTACCACTCCGCCCAAACAACACCGGGAGGGGAAAGGAAACCGGAGAAGTGATAGTAAATTGTAGTGGCTTATTACTCACCAATTTTATTTCTGATAGTATCCGCAACACGAGCACCAACAACAACTGCACCAGCGAATTCCATGACCGAGGCGATTAACATAGCTTGCAACATAGTGAGAGACCGGGACGAGACCGAGGTAGCGAAAGAGTTGGCGACATCATTGGCACCGATATTCCACGCATCCTATTTTACCCCACGACCAGTTAGCCAAAACCCCGGCCCCTCCAATGCCAGGTATGAAAATGAAATGAAATAAGTAAAAATAAGGATAAAGGTAAAAGCGAAGCAAACCAGGGCAAAAGGGCAAGGAGCTTGTATACCAAGAATGCAAATATCATGCCGATGGCAAAAATATAGTCATATTGCGGAAGAGCCTGCATCTTGCTCTCGGTTGCGTCGAATGCCCGACGAGGATCAAGTTCGGATCAGCTGTGGGTACCGGCGAGGCTCTCTCCGTTGGAGAGGAGGAGGTAATAAGTGAATGAGGCAGGCAAACGTGGATCTGCCGGTTTGGTTCTCAACCAGTAACCAGTGGATAGGGAGTGTAATGTGTGGTATCGAGACAATGGCAAAGAAGGGGGGAGGGGAGGGGCAGATATTTATGAGAGGAGAGAGGAACTGCAACCTAAAGGAGGGCGGGGGACACCAAGCTCGATATAGGAAGGCCATCTCGTGTCTAGGATTTCCCATTCTTCATTGCTTTTTTACTTTTTTTTTTTCACCTCTCTTTTTTTTTCTTCCCTTTCCACGCAGAAAATGTGTCAATGTTGCCAATGTTGATTGCCTCGGGGGGGGTGGAGGAGAGAGAGAGAGTTGACAGGGTTGGTGACGGTACTATGGTGAAGGGTAGTTAGCGGTGGCTATTGTGGTGGTTAGGGGGTTTAGCGCGGGATGCAGAGTACCCTACTACCAAGCATTTTCCGCAATCAGACGAAAATTTATTACAAGGACGGGTGTTGCCACCAATTCGAGGTGCGTGCAGACAGGCGCCAAGCAAATCTCATGCTACACCACCAGAAACCGTAGGCCGAGGGAAACACACAGTCCAGACACCCCCAGTACTAGCACTTGGCAGCATGCCGTGCTCGAGTAGAGTACTGTACGAGTATGGTATAGGCCTTACCGCGCGTAGAATCGCTGTGGATAGCACCGTATTCTATCAATCTATGGTTTCTCCGTTTGAGCGGATAAGGGTAAACATACCCACAAGTGCCCTGATCGAGTGGATAGGGTCAGCAGAGGGGAGATCTCGCCGCCACCCATAGCACATACGCTAACTTGCGAGGCATAAGTTAGATCTGGCTACTCTTTGGAGCACGGGTAAGGAAAAGAGGGAGACGGAAAAATAAATTGGGAAAAAGGAAAAAAAGTATGATATGATAAAGGAAAGGAAAGGTTGGGAGAAAGGAGAGAAAGAAAAACCCTTACCTTTCTTCCTCCTCTCACATCCTCCAGCCCTTCCGGTGGCCCCCGACAGCTTGCTACTGTCGTCTCAATGCTATGCACTAGCGCCCCAATTTGATATTTGCTACAGCAACTCGGCCATTCACTCGCTGGCTGGTAGGCAGACTGGCGAAAGTCTGCGTGATAATGTATGATTCAAAATATGCTGTCCTGTACCACATCACTGGATAAATCATCGCAAATCAGAGAGCTTCTTCTGGCCGGTCGAGCTATCATACATGCCCTCGTACAGTACATTCCTGTACACTCGCAACCTCGTTTTTCCTTCCATTTTTTATGGCCCTTCCGTACCGTGCTGTATAGCTCCGATTTGACTCATATCGTGCCAGTAATACCCGAGTGCTCGAGTACTGCCATCATCGCCCTCATGATTATCACCCATTATTATCACCGGAGCTGACTACCGTAAACTACCGGAACTGTACCATTCTCGACCGAAAAACCTCGGCGCTGCGCTACCCCCCCTTCTCAAGAGGAAAATAAAAATAATAAGAAATTCATTTACCCAGCACGCGACCAGAAAAGTCCAGAAAGAAAGACCAATAACATAAGCTTCCATGGAACGTGCTAAACCGCCACAGAACGAAGCGATAATTCTCCCTCCCTATCTCTCTCCCTACGTTCCCTTCTTCATCTTTTCTTGTGCAAACGAGCAACCTAGCTACCTATCGCAGTAGGCTAGCCCACCTCGCTTCCCATACCAACCGGCGGAACCCACGTGCTGCGGTACGGTGCCATAGCGTAGCCTAACCGTTCGCTCACCAGACCAGGCAGACGGACAGACAGGCAAGAAATTTTCTTTCGCCAAAATAAGTAAACAATCGACCAAAGCCCGGTTGATCCATCCCCCCTCCTCCCCCCTACCAGGGAACAGCCCACGTGGGGTACCAATTGAGCAACCGCCAAGAGGGAGGGTAGCTTTTACACGAGAGTGGAAAGCTCCTGTTTCTGGCTCTGAGCAAAAGAATCGATGATTTGAATATTTTTTTGCCTTTTGCCAAGGGCCAAGACTCCAATACTTGCGCTTTCAGCGGATGGCGTTTTCTCAAAAAAATTTACCGCATCTTTCATTTGCATGTTTCGCTCGCTCGCTCCGGTTTGTTCGTTGGTTATGTTGGATTGCGACACTGGCCGGTTGTCGGTTTGAGAAAGAATTTTCTTTCCCGTTGCCTTTCTTCCCTCTCTCCTTCACTTCCCTTTTGGAAGGGAGGGAAGGGGGTTTGACGCCCTAGATGCGTGATTGGTTTCGTTCGGTGTCAGGTAATCTGGTGAGCTGGGGCACAGCATCATACCGTACTGTATCGTAGTACTGAATTGTATCATATTAGAGAGAGTGCTTGCCCAGAGAGAGGGGGATGGAGAGAGATGGAGAGAGGTAAATCCTTCCCCAATTCCACCAAGCCAGAAGATTCAAACAACGAAAACCAGGCAAAGTGAATGATAGAGAGGTATCATACCATAACGATATCCGTCGCTGGGAGTTCCACCAAACGATTCCATCAAAATCCCCAACCCAAAACCCAAAATCCATAAGACCTCAAGCGCCTTACAAAATGATACCTCCCAGCGCCGCCCCTGGGGGGGAAAAAAAAAGCCAAGTTAGCCAAGAGATGCCCGAAAGCTCGGCTTTTAATAAAACTACCCCGCGCGCCATACCGCACCCGAGACGAGAAAAATAAAATAAACTCAGCTTCCTTTTTGGTCGCTCCGGGGGAGGGGCACAGGTAACAAGTATTGTCGGAGGGTCCCCCCACAACGGTAAACAAGAACCCAATAAACTTCCTTAGTTTCTGAACGTGCATTGTGCAACGGCGGGAGTTTCGGGTGTGGGGGTGAGTGGTTGTGGGTGGAGGATTGGAGGGCGTGCTCGTGAGGGGCAAGCTGATTGGCTGGTTCAACGTCGCTCGCCAAGAATCTAGAGCTGTATGATACTCGAGTTGGTACCGTATCAGAGCAGGGTGTTGGGGAGGATGGTTGGTGCAGTGACTGATTGATTGATCGTGATCGTGTGGAATCGTGGAAGAGGAAGAGTCTTACAGTTGAGGAAAATGCTACAGTACGCTAATGTAAGTTGGATCGAATTGAATGGGATTCTGGGTGATTTCTAGTATTGCATCGACGCTTGTGCCTTGGATGGCGGTCTGTTTTGAGGATAGCAATGTTGTATCGGGGAGAGGAGGAAAAACCAGATTCGATGTCCTATCATACCAACTCTAGCTCGCGTGACCTTTACAATGGCTCGTTTGGCCGGGGTTTCCTCTTCCCTTTGCTTTGGTTGCTGGAAAAACTGGAGCCTGCCGTTACTTTGATCAGGGACTATCACACAACTTGACCCCAGAACTGTCGCTCAAGCATGCAGACGTTCGGAGCGGCCGATTGACGAGGGTCTCACCCCTTTTCTTCCCTCCTTTGATAGGGGTGTTTGACTAATGATGTGCGAGGAGGAAGAATCTTGATATCCAGAGTGTCGGCATCGTGGTTTGGATAATCGGGTAGATGGGGTTGGGTAAAGATCAACTTGGGCTCACAGGTGTGTGTGAGGATTCTTACGATATCACGGGCCTTTACAGAAGCTCGCTGTAGGCATGTAGCTTACTAGATAAAGTACAAGTACATGTACAGTACTGTATGTAGCTTTCACAAAGCCCAGACGTTAGTCTACAGCACCCCCTCTGTACCAGTGCACACAACGGAATGATGCTCGAGTTAGGTACATAACCTATTCCCATCCATGTACAAGTACTAAAGTTCACAAAGCCGTGTGCTTCTAGGATCTGGTACTCGTGCTCGCACAGTATTATTCTACTCGAGTAGCGCAATTAAAATTGGAAATTTGGAGACAAAGGTTGTTTTTTTTCCCGATTTTTACTGACACACATTGAGGGCAAATATTTCTTATTCCCAGCTCCCAAAACGCCTCTCCATAACCCCTCGCAAATCCCACCATTCACAGGAAGGAAGTGTCAGTCGATCCACCCTCACATGTACAAATGCAGTACCGTACAGCTGTGGACACTTTCGCAAAGAAAGGAAGTAGAAAGAAGGAAAGAAAGAGATACTAGTCCCCTAGAAAATCACTTCTTGTTTAGTTAGCCAATAGCGGAGGAGGGAACGCTATCACAGTTTGGTACGTTACAGTACTCGAGTACGGGAGTGGTACCACACAGGCAACGTGACATAACAAAACACATTGTGGTGCACACCCTAGTCTAGTGCAGAGCAGCGCACTAGATAGGTTCCCCACGATTGTGGCACCTATGGTGCAAGTATGATGGATACTCGAGTAGATCTCATGGACCAATCGAGTTTAACTTACCTAACTAACCCAGCCCTACATATCGCCTACAGTACGAGTGCTTGAGTACTCGAGTACCCGCCCTGTTCCATACTTCCACCCCTTTCACCGATTGACACAGCTTCTTTCCGTGTCTCTTTTATGACTTTAGCCGGGGTTATCCCAAACCCAATTCTCAATTCTCACGACAGATGACGCACGAGTACTGCATGGCACCGCGCATGGCCATACGAGCACCCTAGTACTCGAGTACTTGAGCAGGTGGGTCGGTGAGATGCGGACGTGCAACCGATCTGTGGGGAAAGGGAGGGGGGAAGAACTACCCTAGTAAAGATTCTTGCGTTAAGTGTTGTGCAAGCGGGAGAAAAGTGGGGAAAAACGGAAGTAGGAAACGCGAAACGAAAGTAACGGGCCTTGCTACCCAAAAAAGCAGCCGTGAAAAAAAGAGAGAAAGGAAAAAGAAAAGCAAGAGAGAGAAAATGCAGATACCAGTACGGTATTAATGGTATTACAGTGGCGTGTTTGGCTGTAGTTCTGGTTCGTGGGAAGATGGAAGTGGCAGATAAGGATCTTCGTGGGGGTTTTGGCATGTGGTTCATGGGTTATTGGTTGGGTGGATGGATTGGAAATTATATTACTCGACAGCAGGAAGGGGGGCCATTTCCTGGTCAATGGTACCCCTCGGTAATAAACATACTTGTACGAGTACTCGAGTACTCGAGTAGTGCACATGCATTCGCGCATACGTCTTTGTCAGGGATGAGCGAATAGGAAGAGAGAGTGAGAGAGCAAGGTCTCGCAGTTATTGATCAAGGGGGCGGATAATACCGTACTATAACACCAACCATACTCGAGTACCGGTATCGCTTTCGTCCGATGTCAAAATCTATTCTGAAAATCCCCAGAATGTCTTCCGCTCCACCCAACTGATGATTGGGGTATTCATAATCCAACCACAACTCACAATGCCTTGGTAATCTTCCTAATTGGCAGAACGAGATGTCTTGTTTTTACTGTTAGACGGTCGACAATAGTGCTTATCAAACTCGCGGGTTACTCGTAGACTCAAGTTCCATACAGGGTCGTGAAGACCCAGTTCGGTTCCCGGAACTTCCATAAACGTGCCTTGCAGTACAATACCTGTAACAGTAGCGGAACATTTTGATTTAGTAAAAGAGACAAAACAGAGACAGAACCATTCCAGTGGAACTCTACCATTGTGAGCTGCTATCGGGAAGGCGAACGCTGCATTGGTTCGGCGGGGTCTGGGGACAGGAGAATTAGTAAACAAGAGCTCTGGTAGACAAGGGGTGAGAGAGCCACGATGGAAAAAAGACCCTCACATGCTGCAAGCCCTGCATGCATCGCCGACACTTTTCGCCTTCCGCCACCATTTCTGGCTCCCAACTCCAACTTCTCCCGGGATCACCTGCTGGTCGCCACAGCCTGGAGCTAAAGCATATCCCAAACTTTCCGGGGACTCAAGACACCACGATATAATATTGGTAAGTCAGTATCTTACCCTGTAACTTTGGGTTGCCTTGAACAGCTCCAGGACCCAACCACTTACCACACCCCCCAAATCCTCCCACTCAAAAGCACCTACCCATTCGTCATCCCCGCAACGAGAGCACTCTGCCCTATGAAACTTCTTGGCAAATACCGAAGTGATACAGCATGACGGCCGAGGAGAACGGCGAGGAGGGATGCTGTAGTTGGGGGAAACTTCCAGAAGGTTTCCCCCTCTTGTCAAAGAAGACGTTCCGATCGTTAAGTTTATATAACTTTTCAAACGTATAACAACAGGGAACGGACAGTATCGGTTCTCGCTGAAATGAAACTTTGAGAAAGGGCATCAGGTGTTACCCCGGTATCTTCTACCATGTTCTGCCTTCACTCAGTTGTTCCGCCAAAGCTAACGTTATCACAAACTTATAACCCGGTCGGAATTTTTGAATTCGTCTGCTGTCAGGCGTTGTGGAACACGAATGCTCACTCGTAGGACCTCTCACCCGCGCGGGATTCAACATCCACCCATGCCCTACTCCCCCTCCGTCCCATCACTCGGAAACCGGCTACTCACAGCGACATGAGCTGTCCTCAAGGCGTGAGATTGACCGGACACCTGCACAAACACAGATACACGTACACATGCTGTACATATATGCAATTACCTAAGAATCGCTGCACAGTAGCCCGTGCTAACCCACCACGCCCATCGTAGTGTTACCGCGCACGACGGTGGACGGGCAGGCACAGTTCCCACCGAATTTCTCACAGGTATCGGTGGGTGACCCGTGACTCCTCAGGTGAGGGTTTCCCCCCCCCCCGGGTCTCGCCCGCTGCTATTGTGTTTGGCTGGGTTTTATTACTTAATTTGGAGTGGAGGTTCGGGCGGTTCGGGTCATACCGTATCACTCTGATTTTGTTCGAAGGGTAAACACTGGACGGTTGCTGGGCAACGGCCAAGAATATTGAGGGTCCTGTCTCTGAGGCACAATCATTTAGGCCCTGTTTAGTTGTGCCGGGATCATTCAGGATCGTTCCATTTTGAAATGGTTCGGCTTGTGAAAATAGTTATCACTTCTTACCATTCACTGCTAGCAAACACAGACAAGGCACAGGAAACATGTTTAAGTACAACCGGAGCCTATTTTCTAAATTACCATACCTTAAGTTTTCATTAACCTTTATCCTAGCGCTTGTGTGAAAAGCTTTCGCCTTAGAGCCTTCAAGTTATAAAGAAATTTTACTATTTCTTTTAATCCCTAAATTCAAATTTTCAACGCTTCAACTACAAGCTTCCTGAATTGCTGGACATACTAGGAATTTGGATAATATATTGTGAAGGAGTTATTATACGAAACAAGAATTTCTACTCTGATAATATTATTATAATTAGATACATCTGATATCTCTACATGGAAGCTGTTGTGCTAGGCCTATTTTGAAATGGAAAGGTTTATAATAGCATTTACCGTTGCCAAACGGACATTCCAACCTTCCATTGTGGAATGGAAGGGAAACGGTCGTTTCTATGTAACAACGAAATGGGCCCAACACAACCAAACAGAACCCAAGACTACCTTACCTAGTAAGCCGAAACCCTGCAGAGATTATTGCGAATATTGGGATGTCTTTTTTTATAATATTTAAATGCGAGGGGTGTAGCATAACATTTGACATTTAGGGCCCCCACGGGTGATATCACACTCACCAAGGGGGGGGGGTTAGCATTAAGTTTTAACGGAGAGAATCATATACAGATAGTTCGTGTAGCGAAGCAAATTTTTTTAAAAAATCATGCGCTGGACCTCAGATAAAACTTGAGTACTCTGTCAGCATTTTTGGAACTGTTCCCACGCAGCAGAGAGCTCTCACACTAAGATTAATCCCCAAAACTGGACCGAGGTGGGACCAGTATATCCACCGATAAAGACCGAGGCTATTCAAGATTCAATCCGAGTACCCAATCTCTCCAATCCGCGGTTCTCGACCCCTTATGGAGATCCCGACCCTGGTGTCTGATATAGTGGGTTGCACGCAGGAGGACGGTTGGGGATTAGCCACCATGCTGTACTGGTTGTCACGGTGGAGCGGGCCTCTTATGTTTTTCATAATTTTTCCTTTCAAATACGCACATGAAAATGATCATCTTTTCCACCTTTTGACAAAAGAATCAATCTGTTTTATTCAATTGTGAATCTGATCCATTCTCTCCTCTCCCCCCCCCTGTCCTCATCTCTTCCGAGGTCACTTGCACATTTCTTTGCTTCAACCTACCGTCTCTACCTGCCGAACCCACTTCTTTAACGACCACCTTCCAAAAACTTTACCCCCGCTCCTCCCGGCCTCATAATTGGCATCACATTGCACCCATCCAGTGCCGGTCCCAAAACCTGGTGCGTTTTTCCTACTATCCCCACTCCCACGTTCATTCACTGCAGGGGTTCTTCGTAAAGGTCATGGGGGATCACTCGTAACCGGATCCGGTCACGTGGTTGAGCGCAGGGGGAATAGGGATACCGGTAGTGAGGAGAGAGAGTTGACAGGGATATGCAGTCACTCGGCGAGAGACCCCTCACGAAACGAGATTTCTCTCTGACGGAGATTACGGTGGACAAAATTGGGGGGAGAGGATATTGCGCAATTGGGGTCTGTGTGGTGGTTGACGGGGCCCGTTCGACGGGTAAAGGGAAATTCCGTTTGACGAAGACTTTTGCCGGGTGGGTGTAGGGATGCAAAAAATGATGTCAATTGCTTTACTTCTGGCCGCATTGCATGGGAGGGTTTCGCAGCTTGGTATCGTCTCTACGGGCATTGCGGGCCCGCTCGTTATGTGTCGGGTGGGAGGGAAACGTTCAGATGGTGCTTTGGATCTCGAGACTAGTGTATTGTGCCGCTGTTCTTCGCCTGTGGTTCTCACTGTACTAATTAGCCCGTAGAATCTCGGGTACTCGAGTATGACGAACTGGCCTGGGGTAGGAGAATTCGAAACCGTACCAGCCTATTTTACAATCACAATATATAAATGATCACGAAACGAAGCCCCGAACGAGCAACGCTGGCAAGAGCATTGATATTTCCCTTTTTCTTACACTGGAGCTAGAAATTGTACGTTGGTTTACCCCCCTCACAGGCCCGTTATTTATCTCGTTACCTTCAAAATTATCCCCTTAGAAATGGTCAAATCCGCCAAAATAGCCTTCCTACTTTCTCTCTTCACTCTACCAACTTGCAAGAAAGACTAGCCAAGGTGAACAAAAGATGCATTAGAGTCATTACCACGGGTGGCAGTGTAGTAATATTGGAGGGAGGGATCCTGGATTTCGACATGTTGGAATCCCCTCAGGGGCTAACTACAGTACTATCACTCTCCTCTAACAGTATCTTACCCTTTACTAGAAAGTTGTACCGACATGGGGCGTAGCTCAACCAAGTCATAGGAGTGCGCGACCGATTGGGAACTGCCCTAGTCCAGGCAACCTCGTAGCAGACAGAGAAGTGCCCGATAACAAGGATTCGCAAAATATATGGCGAAAAATCAGTGCGTATCCGAGCCCTCATACAAATTCGCCACGCTTCTTATCAAATGCTTCTTGCCTACTACGAGTACACGAGTTTTTACGGTATCCGGGCACATTGTGGCTATCTCTAGATAATTATGGTGGGTTCGGAAATTGTGAGTTTGGTGTCTTGAGAATGGCGTCAGTGCCGAGAAATCCCCTACCACTCGGTATATTTCAAAATGTATATGGATTACCAACACATTCACAATTGCTGCCCGATTATCAGACTATTTTCGTACTAATTAGTACGAACCTCAAATCCCTAAGGTGTGTTCGGCAGGCTGTGATTTGGGATAGCCGTGATTTGAAATCATGATTTCAAATTTTCAGAAATGGCGATTTAGAAATAGAGCCAAAACAGCACCCTGACTATTTCAAATCACGATTTAGGCACAAATCATGGCATACCAAACACACCCTAACGCTTTACCTTATGGTCTCTTCCCCACCGCACGGCCCGCAGGCACTCGCTATCCTAGGAATTGATCTCGACGGGCGAGAGCACCTGCGGAAACCTCAGACTAGTTGAGCGAGCTCCACAAGTCGGCCGGTTAATGGCTTTGGGTTAGGGTTATTGGACTCAAAGGTGCCTTACTCACTACATTTGATACATAGTCTATATGGCGACTGAATAGTATGCAGGGAGACCCTGTACTTGCCATAGGAATCCAATCCTGGGATTGAGCAAGGAATTGGAGAGCTGCTGATCGAATTGCTGCTACTACGGGTTTATAGAGGTATTTCGGGCTATTATCGGGATGCCGGTTTGTGATGCTCCCTTTGCGTAGCCCCAACTGGCATACTATATCAAGAACATGAGGCCCGTAATAAGTTACTTGAGGTGACTTGTTTGTAAGAGAGTTCATTCGGTACACACACATCCTTAAAACTCCCCGAAACCAGAGCAATCATGCCCGATCATTTGAAAGCCTGCAATCAAGGCCAGCTTCCGAAGAAGAAAAAGATCCCCCATCAGGCCACCCAGGTTAGGCCCAAAGCCTGGCCGGACTAGCCTCCTGTGAACACTCAACTAGGTTTTTTTTGCTGCGCCACTACCAGGCGACCCCCCCCCCCCAAGTATTATATTTGGAATGAGGAAAAGGCAAGAATACGGTTATGGTATAACCAGTGAGTCTGTGGGTGTCTAATTTTGTGGAAATATCCGTAACGGGCTCTTACCGCCAGGTAACTCACGTTTCGAATACTTTGGAAATCACTAAGTAGAGATTCGTACTGACTCGGAGGTAGGCCGAAGCATGGCATAGATATATATACACCTCAAATACCGGCATGGACACACGTACGTACACACACTGCATAAACACTTGCGGCAACGGTCAATAAACGGGGTTCCCAAGATCCTGCGCTAAATGAAGTATAGTCGGTCAAGCATCGTTTCTGATATTACAAGGCAATTCCACCGTCATGGATTATCACTCGTTATTCCTTGCTTATTGATGTGCCTCACTTATCATATGTGGAACGGGGTTGATCGGCTAGATTTCTCTCATGGTAGTATTCGAGTAAAGTGGGAGAGATAGTATTAAAGGAGATGTAAAAGAGGGTTTGGGAAAAGAACAAGAGGGCTATGGTATTGAGGAATGAGCTGGATGACGAGGCCTGTGGGGGCTTGGTTACACACGAAACCTACGGTGAGGATAGTGAATAGAACCCTTGGCCTGTTTGCGACAGCCACGGATATGACGCGTATGACAGTCCACCGGGTTCCCTGAAGACATCGGAGCAATAGGGGATATATCACGGTAGTAATAAAGTCTGTTCCATAATCAGCATATCTCCTGTATACTAACTTTACCCACCCCAAATACACGGCCCGCCTCTCTCACATGCATACCAATACACCGGCAGTTACGTCCCAGGCCCAGGCAGACAGGGAGTCTCAAATCTACCGCCACTGGAGAAGGCGAAGGCGAAGGGATTTATCATGCTAAGCGAATCTTGCATTGCCTTCGATAGTACGAAGACTTGATCCTCGCCCGTTTTTTCACCCCCATCGGGAATTAGAGTTACCCCGAAGCAAGCGAAGGCGATCACAGGATCAATTCCCCAAGAGCCAGCACCTGCCGCATTTTCAGCGAGGGATGTTTACCTGTGTGGGAAGATTGCGGGGCCAAACAGTCATCAAATATCACTCATTCGGGGATTTTCGGGATCGTCCGAGTCAGCACGGGAAGCAGCGGGAGATCGGGGGTATACTACTAGCCGTTTTTTAAAGTCTCCGGAATGGAGGCGATGACGGGTTACAAAAATTCATCTTACACATTGGTCACCTATAAGACCTTTCTCACCAATTTTACTGTATAGGTGATTCACCCTTACCAAGGCAGCCAAACTGCTGCCTGATAGTTTACACCTAGCCATTTCGCGCTTTGAAAAACGGCTAGTATACGAGCGTATCCATGACGGGTCACGGGCTGTGCCGCCATGGTAGGTGCCATGGCACTGTATGTCTTCTACAATAATAATATCGGGTCAATCAAATATGGGATTTTGACCTAATATAAGCGATTATCCGCCCCGGGGGAATTACGTATGATATCGGGATTGCACTTGCGCCGGGCCATCCCACGAAGCAATCTTGGAGTCAATGAGAAGCACTAGCTAATTTCGAGAATAGTATATTCATGTAACCACGGATGCCTAAACCTCATACTCCAACCTTCGTGCCCCCCCCTCCTTAAAGCACTTCGTAAAGACTCTGTAAACGGAATCGACTGCAGAAGGGCGCGTTACGGTGAGTCGCTGGCTTCATCTCCCCCCATGAACCTCATCATGGTGTCATAAGAATGACATAGTAGGAACACCCGCCGAAACACCCACACACCTATCACACCACGAGTGAGAATTCGTGAGAGGATACGACCTGCGCGGATAGAAAGGGAGAAGCTGAGCATACGGGCAGTTTGTTACACATAATTTCACAATTCCAAGTGCTGTTTTATAAAGCCCAACGACCAACATCGTAGAGACTATTATATGGCTATCTCGTAATTAAAAAGAAGTATACGGATCCCCCCAAAGGGGTCAAGATCCGATATACCCCGAGTGTCGACCTGCGCATTGGCTCAGATCCAGGCATCAAGAATATATGTCATTCCCCACGAAATTGCGACACCACCCAGGTTCGACTGTCCTACACCGAAAGCACCGTACAGAAGAAAGCGATTGGTATGCGCAGTCCCGATACGGAACTGCCCCCGTTATCTGGCCATGGGAAATCTTGAACAGAACACCACATAGTAGTTTGCTATGTACCCTGATGGTGCGGTACTGTACGGCTCAAAGAGTCACCACCCTATCCACCCACCAGCAGGAGCACTCGGCCAATGAGTGGGCAGAATTTCACGAAGTTTCTATGGTGGGAAGCTTCCCTCCCCTACTCTAAAAAAAGGCCAACCAATATTGGTCGTTTCCACAGTTGCGCTCACCAAATTTTGACCAGAATCTCGTAAACGCGAATTCCCCCCACTCATCCCCGCCCCCTAGAACAAAATTTAACGACACTTCTGCCTACACCTCTCTACACTTCTCTCCACCTCGTAACCTTGGGTTACCTCCACCATTCACTTCGGATGCCTTATCGTTAGTATAGGCAAGGCCCTTCAATACCTCCTCGGCGGTAGCGCAAGTGTAGTGCGGTCTTATTGGCAACCCGCTAGGCACTGCCTGGGTTGGATTGGGAAGGTACAGTCTGAATGAGGCTCAAGAGCCGATACGAACAAAACGTTTCGAATACCGCACTTGAAGTTTCAGTCAACTTAGATTGCTATTCGCGGCCTTGCGCGACTATTCCTATCGTAGTGTGGTAAAAGCTGAACCGTCGTTGGGCTTTTCTCTCTTGGGAGGCTCGAGGTTTTTTCTCTTTTTTTCCCTCTTTTCCTGCCTCAATTGGCTGTGTTTTTGCTGTGTTCTTTTGCCCCCATTTTTGCGGAAGGGAATTCTGGACTGCTAGTATGCATGATACTGAAAACTCGAATAATGGACCGTGTGCTGCCGGTATGTAAAATACTGTAGCGACACGATCAAGAGGGACTGCATATTGCCGATACCCTAAAAACTGGTATTATTGGTTGGGACACATGATACTGGCAGAAGATACATTTTGGGACAATGCTTAAATATATTTTTTTGTGTCAAGTTTGTACAGTACAGTACTGTGGACTGGGTTGACTTTAACAGCAATGCCCTTTTTGGTGGCACCCCAGTGACTGCTAACCCGTAACCAAATACAACAGCTGACACATCTATTGCTGACAGCTGACCATCCCTTTTGATCGTGTCGTTACAGTAGTCTAAAATTCCCTTCTCCTGAAAATGAGCAAAACACAGGCTTTCGGCTTTCAACCTTGCATGCATTTTTTAGCTCCGAGCGCGTATAACAGTCACGTGGGTCCGATAAGAAAAATTTAGCGACTGCTTCCCACCTCGTTGCTCTTATCAGGCCCACGCGACTATTATACTTTCAAGTTAAAATCTGCTGGATTGACCCTTTCCAAGGCAGAATTTTTTATTTTTCTTTTCTTTCTCGGCTGAGAGGGGAAAGTCCAACGACATAAGCACCGTGCAGTAAATTTACATAGTCTAATTATTCGAGTTCTTGCGGTATCATAGGCTTGATATATCAGTCAAATTTCTCAAGTGCTACCAACATCATCTAAGACTCACCCACCCTAATCTCCACTCTTGAGGCCTAAAACCAGAATGATAGTTGCGATACCTAGCTGTCCGTTTGAGCTTGAATTGTATCTTAGGATATGGTACTCAGGCGAGCTCCTGGACGGCATGGGAGTAGTGCAGTTAGGATGTGCGCAGGTGGCCTTTGCACTGTCAAGCGTTTTGCGCGGCAAGGTCGGCGGTTGGATGCCTTGACGGTGCTCGGGGGACGAGCATTTTCCCATTTTCACGAATGAGACAGCAGCGCATCTCGCCGGGAGTCGCTAACAGGGGATGATAGGTTTCCGTGGAACCTGAATGACCGGCTCCCGTGTCGAATGGTTGGTCCGAGTGCTATCGGTATGTCATTGCAGTTACTGTACCCCCTCCGGTAGGGTTTGAGGATTTTCGGTTTTTTTCATGGCAGAAGAGCTGAGCGGCTCGGCTTTTGCTGTATTCTTCGCCTCCGCGCCTGTGCTTAGGGAAGCCTCGACCGCCGCCTGGTACGAGTACATACTGCGGGGGGCAAAAATACGTTCACGAACGTATTTTGCCCCCCGCTGTATGTGGCGCAGATACTCGAGTAGGAAGCCGCAAACCACTCGTACGATTAAACTTGATCAGGAGGATCTGTGGTAAACTTGGTAAGTGTTGCCGCTGAAAAGATCAGCGGCACCCAAGTGGCTTGTGGCTTTGTCCAGCCCAATTTTTCGTTTCTATGGTAGGCTCCCGGGTGTTTATAACCTTGTATTATACCATAACATCTTTTTTTATATGATATTATTATACTCATTTATTCACCACCCACGTGCCGTACTCTCAAGAAGCTGGGTCTAGAGCGCTCGAGCGCTTCTAAAGGAGAGCCCGCAGCTCGTTTCACAAGAGCGACAGGCAGAGCGGGGCGAGACCGCACCTTGCCCACCTTCCGCCTAAGGCTAGCCTATCGCTACTCGTAGCTTGCAAGATCACAACTCGAGCCCGGCTTGAGAAAGATCCGCGATCTGGAAAATATCCAATCTGATAGCCGGGTTTCCTTGCTCAAGTACGGTACGGTAGTAGCCTGGGATGAGATGGGGGGATGATGTGCGGAGTGGGGTGGGGTGGTTGCGGAGCCGCTTGTGACCTATCGTACTGTACTGTACCTTGTACGAGTACTCGAGTACCGTACAGTACTCGTACACCCCTTCGGTGTTTTTTTTTTTTT
>QLOI01002286.1:0-22525 GCA_003313605.1 Tuber umbilicatum | reverse complement strand
AGCGTAGACTTCCCTACCTACCCGGTATACCTTTTCTCGTTCACAGTCTAAGCATTACCATTTACTTAGTCCACATGGTAACCCTTTGATAGAGTTTCCTGACTAGCCTAACCATAACCCTTCCGGGCTTTGGCATGGGATAAGACTAAGTCTACTGTAAGATCCAGCAGGGTCGTTACAACGTTTTACCGAGAGTTATAATAGGAAGAGAAAAGAAAGAAATAGCCTCGGTTAAACATAGAGAAGAAAGGACAACACTCGAAAGCGGTCGGTTGGTTGTTTACGTGGATGCCTCCAAGCTAGGATCAGAGGTCGGTTATGCGTGGATGGCGTGGAAAGATAATAAACTGCTGAAGGAGGGAGGAGGTAGAGCAAGAGTGGATGCTGGTATCATGGAAGGAGAAATCCTTGCCATAATAAGTGGTATCGAAGGAGGCAAGAGTCTGGGAGCAAAGAAGATGCATGTTTTCTCGGACTCGAAAGCGGCCCTAGGAGCGATCAACAATATGGCCAGCGAAGGCGAAAGCGCTGGACTCTTCGATATGATGGCGAAAACACTTAAGAATGTGGAAGATGTAATCCTGAAATGGGTACCAGCCCACTTGGGGATAGAGGAAAACGAGCTAGTAGATAAGCTAGCAAAGAGGATGAGAGAAGGGAAAGAGGTTAGGAGGATAGAGGAAGTGAGGACGGGGTTTGGGGAGGAGGCTAGAACGAAGAGGAATGAGGAATGGAAAACCTGGCACACCAAAGAGGGACACGGGTACTACAGTAGAAAACCGCATAAACCCAAGCACCAAAAAGGCCTGTCGAGGTTGGATAGTTATGTCCTGTTAAGAATAAGGAGTGGAACCGGCATGAAAGGGCACGACGACTGTGCCGGAAAAGAAGATAGATTCCACCTGGCTAAGGCATGTCCGTTACTGTCGGATAAAAGACCTCCGTTCGAGAAGTTGTTCAACGACAAAGAAATACAAAACTGGAAGGACTGGTGGACCCATCACGAATACCTAGGGATGGGAATACCAACTAGCCTGCCAGAAATGTTGAACACGAGAGTCATGTACGGTAACCCGTTCGACAACACGATTACGATCAGTCGGAACGGCTTAACGATAACCGAGAAAGTACCGAAACCGGATTGCAAAACCTGCCTAAAACAACACGACGGCGCTTGCAATAAACCGATCCTGGACCTAAGACGTACGAGATTCTTCTTCGTGGATGAAGCGGAAATGACTTGCAAGAAGTGCAGAGGACATTTCGGAGGAGGAAGTACAGTTAGGCCAGGTGGTTCGGGGTTGACAGGACACCTTAACAGGACAAGAAAAGAGGGGGGATGTGGATGGAAATGGGAGAAGGAATGGTGGGAAGGAAAGCTGGATGATTGGGACAATTTGAGTGATGTGTGGAAGAGAACCATGGTCGGTAAATGGCATGGTATATTTTACGGGGATACTGTGGAATGTTGGAACTGCAACATTAAGTGTAAGAAGGCACTTGCGTTGAGGTTGCACATGAGGAAATTTGATGATTGTTACAGTGTATGGGAGGAGAGAATGTTAAAGGACCTGCGGGCAGGTACTTTATGGGTATTGGATTGATTTGTTTTGTTTGGTTGATTTGTTGTTTTGTTTTGTTTTTTGTTTTGTGTTTTTTGTTTTTATTTTTTGGTATGAGGGATAACTTGGCTTATGTTGGGAAAATAATGCCGTTAGATAGATAGCCCGGTGGGAATGCTTCTAGGTAGTTTACCGAATATATTTTGATTAATTGGACAAAAGTCATCGTTGGTGGCCTCAAGTACCGGCCAAAACACACTAAAATTGACGAAATTCGGGGTCACAGAAATCCCAATCTGCACCTCCACCTCTCAATCAATTGAAATGAAAAATACATCAATAACTAAGTTATGCAGCAGCTTTTGGTCCATGCTCGACAGGTTTCTCTTCCCGCACCCAATTCAGGGGGGCAGGCCACTCCTTTTGAAGTTCTAGGTAGACTATCAGTACGCCGCACTCCTCCGGAGTGAAGTCTTGCGCCCTGACAGTAATCATTAGATCATTCCCGTGTACGTGCTTTGAGACTTCGTCGTAGAGGCGTGTTGCGCAAAAACTAAGGCGGTCAAACTCAAGACAACGGTCACATGCCACCTTTCGAGCAATTATTTCGAATCTTTTAGTACCCGCAAGAGCATTGAGCATGGTCTGCACTCCGGCGTGTTTTGGCACTTCGATTTTTCCGGTTTCTTTTGCAAAGTAGACCATCCGTTCTGCCACTATGTATTAGTAACCAGTTAACAGATATGTGTTATTGAAGCTTACCAAGGGCACCGCGGACATTAAAATTGCCCTTCATACGCAGATTGTCGTCAACTACATTCAGAATAACCGCCTATGAAAATGTTAAAGAAGCAACTCCCAGGGGCCATGAGATTAAATTACCTCAAGACGGCTATTTTCCCTGGCTTGATCATTCATTTCATGATATAGCTTGTCCTTCTCGGCATTATTCTCGGCACCCATCTGCTTGTTGTGCTCATACCAGGTGGCCTCAATTTCACGATATAGCTTGTCCTTCTCAACATTATTCTCGGCACCCATCTGCTTGATGCGCTCATACCAGGCAGCCTCAATGGCCTTAATATGTTCCTTGTGCTCCGCAAACGAAATATTTCCTGATTTTGTTTCATAGCCACGCTTAATGAGACTAGAGTAGGGATGAAAATTGTAGGGCATAGCAGGACGATAGGCAAGGGTGTAGGCTTTCGGAAGGAGTGTGTAACTAGAACTAGGCGCATTTCTCCACTGTTTCTTGCTCAGCAAACATGTTAGTAAAGCTCATTCAGGTTAAGCGGTTCATAAATATCTTACTGGAATGGTTTGGAATTTGAGTGGAATCCATTGCATGTGCTGGCTCATTTTACTGGCAGAAAGGAAATTCGTGTGCGTCATTGAATTTATCGTAATTAAGCCGTGATGGGGATGAAGAAGAAACAAGATGTTTGTAGGGGGTGGATGTCAGATGAGTTGTTGTGACCTTTTCTTAGGATTAGCCTCTTGAACCTTAACCGTGCCGTAGGAGTGCTGTCAAACTTCGAAAGTCGCCTAGCGTCATTCGAAGTGGCAGGAACCTTGGCATGGTTAATCACTCTGGGTATACTGAGCAGTACAGATTTCACTGTATTTTGAGTTTTGCATCTATTTCTAAGAAGATTCTATTGTGGTGTAGTTGGTTCTACACCATGTTGCAAGTGAAAAATATTGACTTCTCACCTACTAAACCCAACTTAGCCACTATTCGTGGGGGTAAGTGTTCCCAACTGTCCTGGGCGGACAGCAGGGGCCTGGCGGGCAATAGTTCCGGGCATCCCAGGCATGGTGGAGGAGGACGGCCGGGCAAGGCGTCCATCTTCGGTACACGCTCCAGCCCTGCAGGTTGACGGCTGGGCCCTGCAGTCATACTGCAAACGGAAACATCCGGTATGGCCCTGGAGTCCATGGTAAGGATGGGCGTTACCTGGAAGGCCCTGTAGTCACCTGTAGGGCCCTACCGTCACCTACCGTCACCTGCAGGGCCCTACCGATTACCCGCAGACCCCTTCAGGCATTTCATAAAATTTAGTACACCAATAGTGTGTGGTTGCTCTATGAGCTTAGCGGTTGTTTCTTACGCTCGAGGGTTGAATAAAATATACTTAAAAACACTGCCTGGGGGGAAGAATTTTCAATTTCCATAAGCCTCAGCGGCGAAGCAGGGTCTGCTCCTATTGACCTGATTTCTTATTGTAAATGTCTTTTAATTCCTCTACTTTAATCACTACAATTATGTCGGAAGCATTATCACACTCCTCGCATGGGGTCTAAGATTACTTGGTCCTAACGATTCCATCTTTCAAGTCTCACCACCATACTTTAGTGACCGGTTCCGGCTGGATATTAACTTAGAGAATAATTGCTAAATACATAGTAGTACCTCAAGTTCAGTTCCATCGAGACTCTTAACTCCAACACTTTGGTTGATTGGTCAGCTCACTTGTTACCTGGTGTCAAAGTATCATGTTAGCATTTGAATAAAAGTGTTTCATTTCCTCAAGTACCGGCTTCATGCCAATGATATTTAAAATAGTGGGTCAAATGAGATGCCTGTAGGGCCCGGCTGTCCGTCCCGGGCATGGGTTAGGACGGACTCCAATTTAGCGTCCGTCCCGGGCAAAGGCGTCCCGTCCTAGGCAAAAGACCGACAGACTGGACGCTTGGGAACACACTGCCCCGGGTTGAGCAGCAAACCCCCCTCCCACCATTGCTGCTCTACTTTTGCTCACCCCCGGAAAACTAGTATGTTCCCGTAGAGCTTAAAGGCACTCCCGTAAGTTAGAGCCTAACAGAAAGTATCGATAAGATCCGAACCTTGGTATTAGAGGCCCCAGAGCAGGTTGACAAAAATTACAGTTGACCATTCCTACTGCCTAGAGTAATATTCAAGGACAGGGAAAGCGTTCGGAAGCGGGCGGATAGTCCTCAATTTATTAGGTTCATTCAGCAATGGATTCGGGCACCCTATGGAACGGCACAGTATCTATTACCGTGCTACCTCTTCCTTGCGTTAATAAAAATATTCGTTACAAAACATCACTTGACAAAGACCTCTTTCAAAGCCAAATATCGCAAATGCCCTAGGACCGCTCCAGCTGGGTGGATGACGGCGGGCTCGTCTCGGCCAAGAGCACCAATATATGGAAAACCCATCAAATTTAATAATAACTATTATTATAGAATACCGTACTGTAAAGGAGAGAACCTCACACCAACGTTCCAACCCACAGCGGAAGATTGTCAAAGCCAACATCTCCGGCCCCGCCATCGACAGCACTTGCCTGCCAACTCTCCCAAAGTACTAATACCATTAACACACTAGCATACGTCCCCCTGCTTTTACAACAGCTAGCTATGTGATGAGTAGGGTTAGCGGATTGTGGAATGGTAGGGTGGTGGTACCTTTTCCCTAACAATCATCATCCTTTTCGGAAAATATCACCAATGGTTGCCACTGATAATGGTATTTGGAGCTAAGTAATTAATTTATAAAAAGTGAGAAGCCCAATACTATATACACCACACCCACTGGTGGCCCACACTCCCCGCACTTCAGCCTGCACTCCTACCATTTTCCTTTCAAACAGAAAAAAGACGGATTTCTTGCCGGCACTATGTGAGACGGTTGGAGAGCATTGTTTGTGAGGCGTATTTCCTATTGGTCATTCACTTTGTGATTGTGCCAGAATAAACCTCATCACCCTGCTTTCTTCATCTATATTTACCGAATATTTATAAGCTCCATGATACCTCCACGGACCGCTACACCGTTTTTACCTTCAGCAACGATCTTGGATAGGGTACCATGGCCTAAACTTCACTTCTGTTGTTGGTCAGCTTCGGCAGTGGCAGCCCTAACCCCAACAACATAATCAGTACTTTCAATAACACATTCCGTAAGTCTGACGAGAATGCGCCGATTTTGCGTTGGCTCTCACCATTGGAGACAAATCACCAGCGCCAGGCCGTGCGAAGCGACCGGCTCGATGGTGTTGGGGACTGGCTCTTGGAAACAAGGGAGCCAGGAGAGTAGAGTGAGGATGGAGCAGATAGGGGGGCTTTGTTTGCTCCGGGAATCTGGGAGTAGGCAAGATATACCTGAGGTAAGTTGCAGGATTCTTTCGAAGAAGCGAATGCTGCTGACAGCTAGAAACACCAGTTCCTTAGTGATAGACAGTTTGCGCGATGCTGCGCGAAAGCAAAACATCGCTATCGCAGACTTAGAGTGAAACATACTTTTAAGAGCAAATAATTTCCAGCATCAGGGGGGCTATTCTGAAGCAGCTAGTAGGCCAAGGAATGATCTCAGATCATGAGCCGGAGGCATTTCAAAAAGGGCAAAGGGAATTCGATAGTAGGGGCCACGCGTTGTGGATCGGATAGGGATGTTGAAGATGGCAATTGCTTCGCTACCCCTGGATTTCGTCTGTCTGGGTGCCGTGGACAAATGTTTACCCAAGTGCTCGAGTACTTGCCTGAGTTTCTCCAGTGGTTAGGAGATATTTTTCCGGGGTGCCCAAGGACGGGGGTGTTCCTCGCTGGGAACCCCTCCGAGGGAGGGGCGTTGAAAGGTATTTATCCGAGGCCGTCCTAATACCTATTGGCACTAGCCCTGGCGGTATCCGGAGTTATGTGGAGATGAAGCTGAACAGGAGCACCGAGTCAGAGGCAATCAACAGGGAATTCAGGGCGGAAATTGTGCGGGTTATTCAGGAGAAGATATCTGATATGTGAGTAGCAGCACCCAGCACCCCATCACCTCCATCGATGTATATTTGCCAACGATTGTGAATAGATTTCTCCCGATTTCGCCAAACATGTAATCTATTCTGGGAGAGGTCACCGTTCGTCAGAGAAGAAAGAAACTTGTGGAAAGGGCACGGGGAATAGACTGAGCGAGGCATATACTGCTACCCTATCACCGCTCAAGGTGCAGAAGGGATAGACTTGTACATCAGTACTGGGATCGAAGGACCTGACCCAGGTTTTATAATCGGAACGGCTGTTGTAAGGCGAGGAGCTGTGTCATGCGTTAGGAGTGGAGATCGGATCCACGGATCCAGACCCAGAAAACCTTCCCAGATAGCCATTTCCTTGTAACGAATAGTTCAGGTATCCACCCCATACCTCCCTCGTGCTGAGGCTCTTGGAATGGATAAGCATGATTTCCTGGTTAGGTGCTGTTTAAGCGGTGCACAGTTGGCGAAATCTCGGCAGAAACTTCTTTAACGTATTAGATTGAGAAGTGGATCAGACTGGGAAGTGAAGCAGCGAAAACGCACCAAAAAAAACCAAAACCCGAAATTCTGAATCGAAGCTCAACACCGGGAAAACGAAATACACGGGTGTAGCAGGCATTCCAGGTAGCAGATAATGCTAGATTTGCCCTTTTTGACCCCCACTTGAGAGGTTTGGTTTCGTCGAAATTTCTCCCCCCGGGATTTGAGTAAAATTCACGTACAAAGTGATTCACTTCCCCCTCTGATTCACTTCCCGGTCCAATACGTTAGTTGTAGGGTAGCCGTAGGAGTGGTAGGGTAACCATAGCTTTCTCGAACCACCATTTAAGAGTTCTGTTCCATAGGTTTGAACCTAAACTCCTATTTCCCAGACACTCCAAGTTTTTTGCTTCTCGATCGCACCACAACCTATCAAAATGCTTATGTTTAGACATCCTCTTGCCGGCTTGCGTGCCCGGCCCCTCCTAGGGCACCGGATTGTAGTACATCATATGTTTGCATCCAATCTCGTAAGTTACCCACACGCTAAGCTACTGTTGTCAACATGGAAAATATTTCGGCTGATGATGTCATACTTTACTGGTAGGCACACAACCACCCTGCGGCAGCGCCTCCAGTCGGACGACGACTGGACGGGACGACGAGGACGAGAACTAGCGCTGTCTGACGCCCATCGACGCCCGTCGACTGAAATTGGTCAATGCGCCCAGTAAGACACACACTAGTGCTACAATAAGTTAAAACAAAAATAAGGTAAAATAAACAAATAAAATTAATGAATAAACAAATTTTTAAAGGGGTAATATAGTATCCATAAAAGGAATCCCAGGACTAGTGCCGTCCGACTGCCGTCGCCCCGTCCAGTCCGTCCGAAGACGAGACATTCTCGTCTTCCGTCGTCCCCACCCCGTCTAGGACGGACTGGACGACTGGAAGCACTGGGTGGCCTTGGCCACCGAGACCACGGGTCCCAAGACTCCCGGGGGTAGAGCCACCGAGACAAAGAGCGAGATCAGGCTTGCGGACGGGGTGGATACTCTTAATAAGAGAATCATGGACTTTCCCAAAGTAAAAACATCATAATATTATATTTGTCTTCACCTATGCTAACACTGCTCTCGAAGGACCTGAACGCCCTCACCCAGAAGATGGATGCTGGATTCAACCGCCACGATGGTTGGATCAAGTTCTTGGTCGGAATGTTTGTTACAACGGTATATTTTGTTTGCAACAAATCACTCAATTTTGTTTTACTGACGCATCTGGTAGGTCGTACTCAAATTCGCTTATACCGATGGTAGTCTTAGGAAACGAGTACAAGAAAATGTTAAGGCCGAAGTTTCCGCTGCGGGGTCAGGGCTGGAATCAAAAATTCTTGTCGAACTAGCCCGCATGGAGATGAGGTTGTCAAATAGGCCCATTCCCTCCCAGGATGATGCGAAGGCAACGAAGAAATAATTTTGTTTTCTTATGTGTTTATTGTTAATTGGGGGGGGGGGGGAGATTCGTAGTTACTAGATGGTTGCATTCCACTTTCACCACCCCATAGTTGGTAATAAAAGAAAGTTTGACACAAAATCAAGTTCTGTAAAAATCACTTTGTTCCACTATTGGCTATTGTTCAAGGTCCGGCAAGAAGTTATGGAACAGTTATTCGAGGTTAACCAGCCAAATAGATCCCTGTCCGTTCCTGTTAACAGTGTCCGACCCTTGTACCTGTGCCCTTTGCAATCCGGGACAAAGCTTTCCAAGCATGTATGGTGTGTTCCACCAACAACTTGAAGGTATAACTTGACGGGTGTGAACTGGCTGGATCTCATTTACTGTTATTTTGTTATTTTGTTATTTTGTTAACCTACTCCGCTAGGCCTGTTGCAATCTGGTGAAGGGGTGTGATTGAGATTTCGGTGCGTGGATCTACGGAGCTTTTATGATACTTGTACTGAGCCTGTCGTGGTACGGTTATTTCTTACCGTGAACCGATATGTCATACTATTATTGGACATAGGATATAACTTCGTATTTAGTTTCGTGGTGTAGTTGGTAATACACCAGGTAAACGTTGCAAAAACATCAACTCCCGCCCTGACTAAACCTAACTTAGTGAATCTTGGTGGGGGCTACACCACAGGCCAGCATTGTAGGATTGTAATAAAGACATGAAGCCCATTTTACTTTTGGGCAAACAAAATGTATTGGGAGGGTCCAAGTTTGCATACTGAACCCCTGCCAATGATATGGCATGGTATATTAAACATACGTTTTGAAATCGGTGGTATTTTAAAGGTTTTCTCAGGGCTACAAGGTGGGTCCGCCGATGGGGGTATTTTATTTTGCTTGCGTTTTCGGGGATTGCTAGTTGTACTGTATTGACTACCCGGAACGAAGGGTTTCAATTCCTCGTACGGTATTGTTTGACATCACATCTCACAGCTCGCCTGAATTTTGGCAGAATTTATGAATGGGGATGTGTGCTAAACCCCGACTTTTTTAAAAATGTTGTAGTTCCTAGGTACACATCACGTGGCGTCCTAACTTTGTTTCAACCGCAACTCTCAATGGCATTAAGACGGCCGAATAGTTCATACTCCATTCTCGCTGCAGCCTTTGGACCGCTCATAATCTCACCCATCATGTCCGAGCCAGGCGGGAAATCAGTCTCAAAACAAGGCTCCCCAGCTCCCCTCATATTAGTTAGGACTGCCTGGCGAAAATGCCAGCGCAGAAGTTTATCGGGCGGCCAACCTTTCTTCTGGAGTAACAGCGGATTAACGTGGGTGAGGAGGTTACAGTAAAGGGGTTCGGGTCCGAAAGAGACAATCTTGTAGTTGTCCTACACAATCATTAGCCACGAAAGCTTCAAGATTTCACCTTCCTACAAAGGGATTAATTGCCACAAAATAGTTATCAAAAAAACTGTGCATCTCGTCGGAGAGTAAAATCCCATTCTGCACAGAGTTGATTGATCCGTCGGACTCACGGCTCGACGGAATGGTGATCAAATTACGGAGGCTACAACGCTTCCAGTCCCCCTCGTATGCCAAGGGAAATATGTGGGTGGCTTGCAAGCCAACCCACCTATCTGGGAGAGCGGGCCTACCAGTTAAAACGCACCCCCCGTCTCGTTGACGCACTTCTTCACGGAACGATCTAGTGCGGGTTCCAGAGTGCGTTGAAGTCGTACGAAGTAGCGGGACTTCCACGCTGAGCTCGATGGAACCTGTTCGGAGTGAGTAGCTGCTAATGATGGAAGTATACAAGTAGAAAAGACCTACCGTTAGTGGCAATGTAGTAATTGCCTGGTCGAAGCTGTTCGTCATCTCTTTCAACACGCAGTCCGTTATCGTCGTGTAGCTCGAAGGTGTCACTGATTACACAGACCATCTGCACTATGGAATGGAAATTGTCGTTGGTGATACCGGGCGAGTAGAGGCCTCCGAGTAGGGTATCACAATCGTCGGAAGCGTAGAAGAAAGTATCACGTACCGCGGAGCGGGCTACCGGCATGTTTGATTGATTGTCTTCGCATGTTAGCGGTGTCATTCTAACCGAGGATATTGAAACGTTGTGAGGGTTATAGTTGAGATACTGGAGGATTTTGCGATATTTCTGCACGAGACGAGGAAATAATGAGGAAAAACACCAGTCTTTTTTCCACCAGAATTGTTGCCTGTTATTTCGTGAGGAAAATGCCGTAGTTGAGGGAGGGAAAGAGGTTCAGGGGATCCAACTGGCAACCGAGAATCGGCGCTTATGTAAGCACAAACCCCTGAACCCTCACTTGACTTATCTAAAACTTGGACATGGTAATAAAGCAAAACATGAGCTACTCAGCCCCTTGTAAGAGATAAAATAATAAAAATACTAAATATCATCACAGGAGGTAACCGTAATGACATATTGGGCGGTTCGATTATTGACTTTCTATGATATATTCAAGTTAGGCAAAACGCTAATTTGGTTTCGGGGTCTAGTTGGTTATCAGACTAGTTTAACACACGGTGGTCCCCGGTTCGAGCCTGGGTGAAATCTTTTTTCTTTTCTCTCACAATATCCTTTTTGTTCCTACATCTAGCAGGATATACACACGATGTATGTGAGCAATGCGCTCTTTGCCAGAGCTTGTTGGATGCAGAGAAACGCCCACTCTCCGCCTATCTACTTTCACCAAAAATCAAGTGGTAATTCTCACCTCCTTGGAACTTATTGCTGTAATTTAGATTAGCTCGAGGCTAAAACCCCAGCGAAACCCTGCTTGCAAACTGAGAAGTGAAGCGGGTGAGCCCGGATAAAATAGTACAGCACACGCAGATAGTACACAGGTAAGAATTTACAGAGAGAAGAATTAAATGACAGGATGAAATCTGCAATCTATAAACTCTACCCTCCCACAACAGAAGAACTCCCCCACGAACCAAACTCTACCGAACTTTTGTAAACAGAAACTCATAAATCCTGGCCCAACCACGAAACTGAATCGCCGGGGAAGCACAGGAGAGAAGACATGTATGTGCATTCGCACTCATGGGATTTCCACAATCGATAGAGGGTGATATCCAAGGGCACTATGAGTAGCATGCCCCGAGAGGAGGGGGCGGCAGCTACTTCCACGAAGCGGTGTCTCATCAGTCTTAAATGTTGAGAAAACCTACAGAATACCAGCGAATCCCGGGCCCTCCCTACAAAATACCATCAATGTTTTTTTATGCCAGCCAAGTGCCATGTTTCTCCTTTTGCCAAGAAAATAACACTTACAGTACCTTCTAAAAAATAGAACATTGATTATAAAAAAAAAATAAAGAAGAAAAAAATACTAGAAAATAAACTGGAATTAGGCGAATTTATTGATAAATTTCTTTTAATTCTTGGAGAAATATTGGGCACAATTTGAGTAAAATTCAATTTTCAGAGGTGTTCTTGGCAGACAAAGCCCCTGTGAATTTCCTAAGGTGGAGATTTGCTAACACATTTTAAGCAAGACAGGCTATATGAACAATTGCTTGTAAAAAAATTAAAAAAAATCAGTGATTTTAGCAGTGTTTCTAGTTTGCTTTCTGTAATTTTTCATCAATTTTTCAATTTTTCGCCAAGTAATTCCGGAGAATTTGGCTAGTGTTATCATTTATTACTGTATTGGGGTGAGAGATAAAGGTTGAAACCTTAATGGTATTCGGGAGGGAAAGTCTGAGAGTCGCTAGTATTAAAAAGGTTTGCCCCCACTAACTCATGTCCGTACAGAGCAGCAAACGAGAGCAGTGTTTGACCACTATAATCCTGCCTCTCCGGGCTGACCTCTTCCCGCCTGAGCAGTATTTCCACCAATCCCTGATATCCACCTCAAGCGGGATGCAAGAGCGGTGTTCGACCGTAATTGTCCAGCTTGTCGAGAATGACCTCTTCCCGTTCGAGTGGTAGTTTCACTATCCTCGAATATCCACACTTAGCGGCATACACGAGTGGTATTTTGCCGCGCGTATCTGGCTTGTCCGAGCTGACTTCTTCTCGTCTAAGTAGAATCCTCAGCACTTCTTCATGTCCATTATCAGCAGCCCACGCAACTAGTGTGCGACCCAAAAAATCTCCTTCGTTGATATTATAACATTCCATCTCTATCAAAGTATCTACAACTTCCACAATTCCGAAGAACGATGCGCGGTGGAGTTCACTAAACAGAGCGAAATTTTCAAACCGTGGAAAATACATCCCCGTTGCTTGCTTTAAAAGTAATTCGGTCGGTACCCAGCCATAATTCTCTTTTAGTAGCTCCACCGCAGGTGATCTCACGCAGTCCGAGAACTCCCTTTTCGCATGGGCCCCCCAGTATACCGAACAATATTCTAGAAAGGGTGTGTTCTGCGTATCAGGAGAAGGATCGGCCGAAAGGGCTTTAATCTGTTGTGAATTCAGAAAAGTCAAACAGATTTCCGCCATTGCCGAGTGAGGTCCACTAAATATATCCTGATGAGCAGAAAGATACTCCTGAAGAGTAAAGTGGATCAATCGCATAGTTGATGCCTTCTTATCTACAGTAATAAGCCCTTGACGGCAACGAATCAATGTCAATATCGAAGGGGCGTTGCTAGCATTGAAATCCGAGGAGCCCAGCTTGACTCCAAGGGCGTGGCAGAGCTCATCCGCCCGTAACGGTCGCTCCGCATGACTAACCCACATCAACACTGCCATCCCGAGTCTTGATTTATCTCCAGCTTGTGCCTTTCTTCGTTCGATGGTCACTCCATAAACATCTCCCAACTCTGATCCCTCTGTCATCCTGCTAAGCTTTTCCTGTCTCCCATAGATTGTCGATTCTTGTAAGATTGCATCGACACTCAAGGAAACCAGTAGAAACCTAGATGTATATCCATTAGCGGATAGTGTGGGGCGAGGTTCCGAGTACCATCACCATACGTACATTTCCGACATTTTCTCGAGAATCTTCAACAGAGTGTCTGCCTCTAAACTCTCATCCATGGCCTCTGGCGTTTCGTCCTCCTCCAGTCTAACACGAAGGTATCCGATGATATCATCTTTGCTGGGGCCTACGGGCACACATATTACTCCTCCGGCAAGACGCCTTTCAACCACGGCTCGAATATGAGGCCTTCCAATGATGAATATTCATGTGCGCGGGGACTCCTCGAGGATTTGTTTCAGCGAATCAAGGAGCTTGACTCGATGCACTGCCCCACATTCGTCCAGGGCGTTTATGCATACAAATGTGCGCAGTGAGGATGTGACGGTCTGCAGCATCCTCACGATGTCAGGAAGCAGCAGACCTCGCCCACCAATGGCCATCCTCTGCTCTTGAAAGGCCCCCGATATTTCCTCTGGAATCCTTTCCAGTCCGCCAATAATCTACCTCAGCAAGGAGCCCAGCATACTGGTCACAGACTGCTCCTTTCGCGCCACGAAGTTAAAGTAAAAGCACGTAACAGGTGTGTTTTGCTTCCCAGCCTGATCGCACAACCTATCCACTACCAACGAACTAACATGGCAACTCGTTAGTGCTGATATTCTTTCTTATCTCTCCCAAGAATAATTATCGTTACCTGGTAAATGTCTTGCCGACCCCCGGAGCTCCATAGCAAAACAAGACCGCCTTATCACCTTCACCTCCACCACGGCAGTCACGCCAACTTCTAAATTCTTCAGTTTGCATGAGCCATTCCCCTACATTGCCGACTCGGCGCTCCCGGATGTCCTGATGCCGCAGCTTGGGCTCTAGAGGTGATAGCCAGGCTAGGAGTTGAGACCGATCATCGGCAACACTATAGTTATTCTGTACAATAAAAGAGTTGTTATTATCGGAGAAGTTGGTGCTATTATGGATGGTATAATGAGACATCTTCCGCTCTTTGCTGCTTGCACTGTTATAAGGGAGGAGCTAGTAAGTGTGCTCAGTTGATGGAAGCTGAAGATAAGCGGGGTGTTGACGAAAAAAAAGCGGATGTCTTCCGGTGCTAAAGTAGACTTGCAGATCCCGCCCCATACGGTAGTCACCTCGCTCCAAGTTAGGTCTAAGATGAAAGTGAAAGGTGTCGCATTGCCTATTGAAACTAATTTAAAAAAACAACTGTAGCTAATGGCTGCGAACAAGAAAAAAAAAGAAACATTTCGCTACGCGGTGATAGGATCTCATAGACTGGGGAAAAAAACCCGAGCTTTTGAACTGAAGTAGCCTCTAGCTACGAAGGTAAAAATTACAAAAAAAAAAACCAAGATCGGGTTATAGTATGAGATGCGGAGGAAGTCCAATAAAACGCGCCAGCTGCAACTTATTTAGAGCGATATCGTTAGTTGCAAACAGGCCGTAGGCATCGAACAACCTCTTGATCTGAAATTCTATCATGAGTTAGCAAATTTTATGCAAGCAGGCAGGGAGTAGATAGAGCTAACCATCCAAAGCATCGATCGCAGCCCTAGTGTGCGGGAAGTTCTGAACGGGTTGGTTGGACGGGTCTCTGAGCGGATGGAGAGGGGACCAAGGGCCCATTGCGCAACCGTTCCGAAGACGAGCGGCTGCGTTAAAATATCTGAGTACAGGAGTTAGCCACTATTTGAAAAAAAAAATGAAAAAATGAAAAAATGAAAAAAAAAAGTGGGGTATTCTGCATACTGGGCCTCTTGACGAAGCGTGAGGTCGTTGATAATCTGTTCGCACTTGTCAAAGCGGGTATCAACGGTATTAAGATATTGCCGCATCTCGCGTAATCCCTGCTGAAGTTGATCGAAACCATTATTCGCCGTATCACTATGGTTCCCGGCAGAACTACCACGCCCCATGAGGAAGGCAAAGCCATGCTCAGCTTGCTGGGCATAGGTACTAATATGCTGATCACAAGTGCCGAGGTTCCGATTCATAGTCTGCAGAGCCTCATCGGTGGAAGCAAATCGGACATTGATTGACTCGTCAATCCTATTGAAACGCCCTTCGATCATGTTGAAATGGTCTCCAACTGTAGTGAAAGACTCCTTAATACCGGTAAAGCGTTGGTCAACTGCGGTTACAATCTCGCTTAAACGATTGTTGATACGTTGTTCAGAAGCATGTATGGCATTCAAGATATCCATCCTCCAATCTGTAGTGGGGAGGTCCGGGAGCCTTGCAGCTTCGCTTCCAATAAAGGTTGGTTCCCCCGGGATTGAAAGATTTCCAGCCATCATCGTGAAACGGGGAGACTGACGATCAACCATCGCTCTGTTAGGAGAATAAGATGGTTAGCCAGACCTAATCAAGAGAGGTAGGGATGACACACATACTGGGAAGTCATCAAAGAAATTGGCAACAGCGTCTACACTGTATTAGAGAACCTCGAAGAACCCAAAGCTAACTCAGGCAGGCGTTGCTGCAGCGGAGGAAGGAGAGGAAGTCACCGACGAAAAGAAGCGAGAAAGGGTGATTGTCGAGCAATTCGTGGTCAGAATGTTGACCAATGGTGGAACAATGCCCTTCGAGAGGATTTCGATGATGTTTGGGTTAGTTCCTTGGGGGTTTTCTTGGGGACAAGAGGAATTGAGGGAATTTTTGTCTCAAATAAAATCGGAAGGAAAGGTAGAGAATGAAGGAGGAAGTTAGAGGTGTGAAAAAAGCAACCGTTTGTTTGCTTTGCGGGAGGGTGATGGTGAGGGTGCTTCTTCGCTAAGTGAAGCAGGAAAAGAGCGACCTTATACGAGGTACACTAATGCTTTATACAGTCACTTCCGTACTCGTAATGTCCTGACGTTTGTGAACACAACTGCTATTGCATACCACCAAAATTAGGAGGCTCCGGCCGATTTTTTGCCTGTATGCAATAGCAGTTGTGTTCACAAACGTCAGGACATTACGAGTACTCGTGACGAAGCCGGACTAGTGACGAACAGGGGCCAATCGCCAGTCATTTTTTCTAACCCTAACATTGACGATTTCCTTTTTTGCCCACCAAATATCCCTGTTCGTTACCAGCCCACCTTCGTCGCTGGTACGGAAGTGACTGTAGATAGCACTAGGCTTTTCAGGGCTTGGTATATGACGCAATAACAAGTTTTACCACGGTTCCGGCAGCGGTCACCAGTTAATGAGGAACGTGTTGTCTTACAACATGACCAAATACTTCTCATATTATACTTGTATTCCTTCAACTCTTTTTCAGTAGACAGTAGTTGGTTCCGTGGTGTAGTTGGTTCTACACCATGTTGCCCGTGAAAAACAAGGACTTTTCACCCACTAAACCCAACTCGACCACTATTCATGGGGGGTGAATTTAATTGCTATGGTAAATCTAGGATGTATTACTTTTGATATCAAAAAAAAGTGAAAAAAAAAAAAGCGAGCGGAGCAAAAAACTTCGGTGTCCCATTTGAAATAGCGAGATGGCAGTAAATAAAAATGTTTATTCGCCGTGAATATAATGTGCAAAATTGGGTAACCGGCTCATGGGAAATGCAGCAAGAAAGGGAATCGAGTAAAGGGTGAATTGGGGGAAATAATGAAATAACAAGAGATTCTAAGCGAATTATCGAAAGAGTTGGTATCTGCTGTAACTTGTTAGCCCAGATAAAGAACTATCAGATGTGGGCCTACCATTTTGTTTCGCCAAATTTGTTGCCCTGCTTGAAAATTACGTCTAGTAGATGGAGGAGGAAGTGTCGGGTTTTGTCCTTGGATATCAAACCGTGCGGGTCCTCTTGGACGGGGGTTCCGATGGCTCGGACAGAGAAGAGCTTAGATCGCAAGACTTCCGTTCCAGCAGTATCTTTACAACCTTATCATGCCCATTCATGTCAGCCAACAAGAGCGGCGTCTGGCCAAATTTGTCGGCAGTGTCGGGAGTGACGTCGTTCCGTGCCAGCAGAATATTCACGATCCTCTCGTACCCATTCATAGCAGCCCGCGAGAGAGGTGTTCGGCCATATTCGTCAACTGGGTCGGGATTGATATCATTCCGTTCAAGTAGCAGCTTCACGACGCCCTCATGCCCACTCAAAACAGCAAACGAGAGCGGTGTCTGGCCATTTTTGTTAGCTGCATTGGGATTGGTGTTATTTCGTTCAAGTAGTATCTTCACGACCCCCTCATGCCCATTGCAGACAGCCCACGAGAGCGGTGTTTGGCCATCTTCGTTAGCTGTGTTGGGGTTGAGGTTATTCGATTCAAGTAGTATCCTCACGACCCCCTCACACCCATTCTTGGCAGCCAGCATGAGCGGGGTTTGGCCAAAGTGGGTGTCAACCGCGTTGGGATTGACGTCGTTCCGTTCGAGCAGCATCCTCACAATCGGCTCGTGCCCATTCTCGGTAGCCCACGAGAGCGGAGTTCTGCCATATTCGTCGTCAACCGTATTGGGATTGACGTCGTTCCGTTCGAGTAGCATCCTCACAATTGACCCATACCCATTCTCAGCGGCCAATGAGAGCGGCGTTTGGCCGAATTGGGTGTCAGCCGTGTCGGGATTAACGTCGCTCTGTTCGAGCAGCATCCTCACAATCAGCTCATGCCCATTCTCGGCGGCCCACGAGAGCGGAGTTTTGCCATATTCATTGTCAGCTGTGTTGGGATTGACGTCGTTCCGTTCGAGCAGCATCCTCACAACCCCCTCATGCTCGTTCTCGGCAGCCCACGAGAGCGGAGTTTTGCCGCATTCGGTGTCAGCCGTGTCGGGATTGACGTCGTTCCGTTCGAGCAGCATCCTCACAACCCCCTCATGCCCATTCTCGGCGGCCCACGAGAGCGGAGTTTTGCCAAATGGGGTGTCGGCCGCGTCGGGATTGACGTCGTTCCGTTCGAGCAGCATCTTCACAATCGGCTCGTGCCCATTCTCGGCAGCCCACGAGAGCGGAGTTCCGCCACATTCGGTGTCAGCCGTGTCGGGATTGACGTCGTCCCGTTCGAGCAGCATCTTCACAATCCCCTCATGCCCATTCCTGGCAGCCCACAACAGCGGTGTTCGGCCATCTGGAGAATCAGCTTTGCTGGGATCTACGTCGCTCCGCCCCAGCAGCACCCTTACGACCTCCTCATGCCCATTCCCGGCGGCCCATGAGAGCGGTGTTCGGCGGTTATATATATCGTCAACTGTGTTGGGAGTAATGTTGTTCTGTCCGGGCAGCATCCTCACGAGCCCCTAAATTATCTGAAGTGGAAGATGAAAACACGTCGCGGATGAAAAGTGAGGATCGAAGGTGTTGTAAGGGTGTTACTTCTAGGGTAGAGGGTGGACGACCAAATACAGGGTACGCTTGCTAAGACGAGCTTGGCACCCACACAACCAAACCCTAAACCCTATCCTTTCCTCGCACCCCACCGGCGCGGTGTTTGGCCTCTGTTCTCATAGTATGATAATAATATTATTATCATGATAATTCTATTGTCTATTCATTCTAGGATCTGTGCCAGTGCGCCCGTCCGAAGATGTGATACTTTCGTCCGATCTGGGTACCCTTGAATGGCTTTTCTAACTGGGAGGGCTAGCAGAGTATTAAAATATTCTGGTCTAACGAAATGAATGGTATGATATTCGTATTGGACTACCATAACGATCCGTTTCCATAAACGCGTACGATATGATATAATACCACAAAATTCAATCGATTAGTAAGATGCCCTGCGTGATTTAATAGCGAATCCTACTAGTAGCGAGTATTTGCGAGATCAAGAAACCTACCAAGTAATTCTCCGCGCCCCAATTTCTCATCGCTCAACTTCAACACCTGCTCCTGGCCTGTAGACTATAACTACAAGTATCATAGAAATCTGCGCATCTAATACTTAGCACCTAAATTCCGCCGCATCCTACAGATCCACCACCCGCACGCCCAACGAAACTCCAGCCAAAATCTTCATCCATCCCCCGGCCCCTCCGCGAAACCCGCCAATCACGGAACAGGCACCACGAGGTATCGTACTGGTACAACCGCGTTCATGCTATCCCGTACAACAGACCTGAGAGTAGTACTCTTTCGGTAATTTATTTTACTCTGGCTATCGAGCCTCGCCTACAGTGACTTCGGCAACCTCCTTAGGCGGTGAGGGGCAGAGCCAATGTACTTATTAGTAACATACAATTCACGCACGGCACTGTGCTGGGGCTTAGATCTCTAAGAGGTGCCAGATTGCTTCGGTGGTGTTTGTCGATGAGGCATTGTGGCTCGCTCAATTATGCGCGGGGAGTACACTATTTAATATTGGGACTGGGAGGGGTTGCCGTCGGCCTATTTGGCTCTGGGAACATTGCCATTGTCGTTGCCTCGATGATAAGATCTTAGCCCGAGGGAAATTACACTATTTCCGACGAAACCTCGTCTTTCTATACCCGCGCAGTGTTGGGCATCATCCGGCTACAAGTTGTGTCAACGGGATGTCTATATGTCGTAATGTGATGTCTCTGGGATTTTCTTACGTATTTGGGGGTATCCCACATAGAAGGAAGCCAAGCAAGCTTCTACCGCTCGTCCCCGTCTACCTTTGCCTCCAATCTTACGCCGATTGACGTAGTATTATAGGCCGCATCGAGTGATCGGCTATGATCTAGGTCCCTAGTGAAACCAACATTCAAAAAAATTCAATTCCCAGGTAAGCTATATACAAACCACCCAACCACTCCCAAGCAATAGAAAACGAGCTTGGGATGAACTAGGGGTCACACAAAATCCTCCTATTTCTTATTCCTCTCGCCATAAGCTTTGGTGGCATAGTCACCACCAATAACAATCAAGTCCTCGGGACGGTAATCATGCTTGCCAGAGAAGTAGCTCTCAAGGATCGCCTTAGTTCCGGCAGCGTACCTCTTCTGCGCATCAATCGAGGTACCGCTCATATGTGGTACCATCGCGTTTCCGCCACCAAATGGATTCTTTGCGTAGCGCAAGGGGTGGTCCTTGGGCGCTGGTTGCGGGAACCAGACGTCCCCTCCATACCCACGGAGGTGGCCGGACTCGACGGCGGCTGCAACATCCTCCTTCACGACAATGGCCCCACGAGCGGTATTGACGAGCCATGACCCCTTCTTCATCTTACCAATCAGCTCCTTATTAAAGAGCCCACGTGTCTTCTCGTGTAGTGGGCAGTTAATGGTCACAACGTCACACTGGGCTAGCATTTCCTCGAGATCGTGGACGCGACGGCAGCCGATTTCCTTCTCAACTTCGGGTTTCAGGGGCTACCAGAGATATTTTAGCAAGGCAAATATCGAGGGAGGTTAGGGATGGGAGGCAAACCTGGTAGTCAAAGTACAAGAGCTCCTTGCAATCAAACCCTTTCAGGCGTCTAAGGACACGCTCACCGATTCTTCCAACAGCAACAGTTCCGACGACCTTATCTTCAAGATCATACTCGTCCTTGGCAACCGCAGCAACGTTCCATTCACCGGAAGCGACCTGCTCGTGGGCAGGGACGAAATTGCGGACGAGGGCGAGGATGGTCATAACGACGTCTACGTGAAACTTTGTAAGCTACTGAACGAGCACTTGACAAGATATGAAACCTCACGCTCGGCAACAGAGACAACATTCGAGCCAGTAACTTCGGCAACGGTGATACCGCCGTTGGTCTTGTTGGCAACATCCAAATCAACATGGTCAGATCCAATTCCTGCAGTGATGGCCAACTTCAAGTTCTTGGCTTTTGCCAAACGCTCGGCGGTAAGGTACCCGGGGTGAAACCTAAAACCTATTAATCCCCAATCCCGCCGGTAACAGTTCTAATAACAGCCTACGGGGTGGTAATAATGATCTCAGCGTCAACCAAATGTTTGTCAAAGATCGAGCCCTCTCCCTCCTTATCGGAAGTAGTGATAAGCTCGTGCCCTTGTTCCACGAGCCATCCCCTCAACCCAAGTTCATTCTCAGTAGTTCCGAGCAATTCAGGGACATCACGAGCGTGTTGCCCGCCCTATATAGCTTAATCAGTTTAATTCACCCCGATAGCATAGCAAGACAAACAAAAGAACGGATGGGCGAGGGAAGGTTAGCTCACATCGTAAAGAACAGCTAGAACCTTGACCTGAGGATTAAAGGTAGCGGTTAGCGTTCTGGCACCAGAAACAGCACCAAACACCGGCTTTCTCGCAACTTCTGAAGCGGACAGCAACGAAGGGCGAAGGAATTGACGTCTCAATAATGACGGAACAGAACGCAGGGGAGCAGAGAGTACCATATTGATGATTAAAGGCAAGAAAGGAAAGGTGAGAAAAAGTACGTGAGGGTGTGGAGATTCGCTGTTTAAAGTAAAAAGAGTGGACGGCTTGTCAGTAAATCGGGATCGTGAGGAGGGGGTGGTGGGGGGAGGGAAGCGGCTATAGTATTTCGGGTGGTGGTTTTCCGATACCCTGTAACGGCAACTGCCGTGGGATTCTTGATGAACTAACCTTATGTGCGAAAGTCTCTGTATTGCGCCCAAGGAAAGGTATAATCCGAAATAAAAGGCTAGAAGAGAGGGAGATAAGAATATAATTGTAGAAGTACGAGACTTGAGGACGAGATGTTGTGCCGGTTTGCTGAATGAATAATGAAAGAAGGGAGAACAGGTCCCTTTCGGCCCTTATAAACATTTGCATGAAGCAGGGAAAACACGGAAATCATGACAACTCCCAATATAATTCGCTAGCAGAGTGGGCAAGGCCAAGGCAAATTCCAGGGAAGCGCACCTCCACGACATCTTCTCGTAAATGAAAAGAGAGGAAATCACACTGTAGCTCTCAAGCTCTTGGCTGGAGTTCAACCACTGGGGATATATCGGGATCACCGTACCCGGCTTAGTGTGTTCTAAAGGTCCAAGGATTTCCCCAAGAAATGAGGAAGCCGGACACCCCCATAGAGTAGTGATCGGCGAGAAAAGAAACGGGGCGGGATTGGGTATGCGCCGGGGGTTATTAATCTTCAAGCAGGATACACGGAGATTTACTCGAGCAGAGCACGAGCCACGGCCACCTGCATGTATCGTTGGAGGGGGGGAATAGATGATGAATTGTAGGTATGCGCAAAGCCGACTTTCTCTTCGGTACCGGCATGATACCCGAGTCGAGTACATTTGATTGCCTAACTCCGCTTGGCGCTATTTAGACCCCATGTTTATTGGTTCGCCGATCACTACTGCCCGGCCTCAATTCGACCACGCGAGTATCGATAGACAAGCCAAGTCAAAAACGAGCCCGACGAGGGAGGGAAAATGAACGGACGGACCGGGCGCACATCGGGGGGGGGGGGGGGGGGGGG